>JAJOZX010000327.1:595000-670000 GCA_023014485.1 Bathynomus jamesi | reverse complement strand
GGCTGGGTCAAAAATGGGAATTTTTTTTTTTCTTAAAAAGTACACTATGTGAGAAGTTTCATTTTATCATCTTAACAAAATATTAAAAAATGAAGCATGTGCTACCCTACTACCCATATCACATGCCCCTCCTCCCTTTTTTACCTTCATATTTGCATATGTTTAATGTTGTTATATGTTACATGATAAGTTATTTGTTTAATGTTTGATATTTTTATGTTTCAGATAAATAGAAATAATTTTTCAGATAAATAGAATTATAATTTGAATTACTATCATAAATTATAAATTACATATAATTTGATTTTACTTCTGAATATAAACTATGACTACTAGAAGCAAGTCCTCAAATGCAGCCTTTGGATATCCTACGGAATTCCCAGCAACCATGACTCCTTCAAAAGCAGATGTTGTGAGACACCACCATTTTGTGCGCCGTCGCTTCGTGAAGAAGCTAAATCAAAACGATCAGCAACTGCTAATGATTGTTACAGGGTTGTTGTAAAAGATATTGAAGATATTTGGATGAAATTTTCTTTTCCTACGATTAACACCAAAGTCAGTCGAAGAAATGAAAGTTTTGCCTTAAAAGTAGCTCAGTATGATGAAATGTTTGATATACCTTCTTCTGAATGCTATGATAAGGGAATTGATAGGAAATCTTGCAGGTGTAAGGATAAAATACCAATGGCAGAATGGGAGTCTTTTGTGGGTCAAAAACAAAGAAAAAATCGGTTAGGACCAATTGATCGCATAGCTAGTTCAACAAAGAAGAGATCTTTAGCAAGAGCCCAAGAAGCACAAAGCCGTCAACTAAAAGCACAAGAAGAAATTACTGAAGCCACCAATGTTTTACCATCGGAATTTAGAGAAAATACCGAAGACATGGATGTAGATTCAAAGAGTCAGGATGTAGATTATGAGGCCGATTTAGAATTGACTGAGAACATTCAGAACAGGCACTCCTATAAAAACCTACAATTAACAGCAGATCGTTATCGTGTAAGTTGTAGAGCTGCAGCTGCAATAGTCAATGCAGCTTTAAAAGATATGGGGATCCTTAACCACACCAACATGCTTGACATAAAGAAATTAGAAAGAGAAAGAAATCGCATGGGTGAAACAAATACTTTTAGGTCTAAATCCGAAAATCTGAAGATGGGGTGCCTTGGATTTGATGGAAGGAAAGATAACACATTAACTAAAAGTGGAAAGATAAAAGAAGCACACTATGTTATTGTGAAAGAACATGGGAGCATCTATGTAGACCATGTCACACCAGATAATGGAACTGCTCGCTGCATAGCAGAAGAGTTGATAACTATTATTACAGACTCGAACAGCACAGATATTATCAAAGCATTGCTGTGTGATGGTACTCCTCTAAATACAGGAAAAATTGGTGGAGCCATAAAACTGGTTGAAATTCATCTTAACAGACCGGTGCAGTGGTTGGTGTGCCTCTTGCATTTGAATGAGCTGCCTTTTATGCACGTCTCCAAAGCCATTGATGGTAAAACAAGAGGTCCAAATACTTTTGTGGGTTCAGTTGGGAATAAACTGAAAACATATTTAACAAAATTGGAGGTAGTCAAATATTCTTGCCTAAAGGGAAACATTAAAGAAATTCCAGCAAATGTTGTGGAAGAGCTAAGCAGTGATCAAAGATATCTCTATGATATGTGTCTGGCAATGCAAACTGGAGACACTTCTCAAGATCTGTCCACTCGATCCCCAGGTACCCTTCATCATGCTCGCTGGCTAACTCTAGCCAACAAGGTCCTTCGATTATATATCTCAACGCCAAATCCCGATAAAAACCTTCAAGATATTGTCAAGATTATTATGCAGTTCTATGCTCCATAGTGGTTTTGGATAAAATCTCATCCTAATGCAACTGATGGTGCATATAACATTTGGCATTTAATGTGCTTGCTTTGAAATTTAGATGAACAACATAAATCAATCATAGAATCAGTATTAAAGAATAACGCCTACTTTGCCCTCCCAGAAAATATGCCCATATCAATGGTAACTGACAAGAGATTAGAAATTAGGGAGCAAGCTATTCAGAAAATCATCCTTTCAAGAACAGGATTTTCAGGTACCAGAAACTTTGAGTTGCCTCGAATCCTCAATTTCCAATCTACTGACTACACCGAGATGATCGATTGGCAGAAACAGATCATTACTCCTCCACCGCTGCTAAGTTTTAGCGACGATGAGCTACTACAGGCTGGATGTAAGCCACTGGAGATAGCTTCTTTTCCATGCCACAGTCAAAGTGTGGAAAGGGCAGTGAACCTAGTAACAAAGGTATGTCAGGAAAGAATAGGATATGACAACCGTCAAAAGTTTATCTTAAACTCATTAGAATCAAGGCGAAAACTGCCCAAGTTTGAATGGAAGGCCCAGTGGAATGAGTAAAAAACATATGAAATAAAATTTCCTAATGATATTGAAAATTTCTTCCCTTTTGATGTGATAAGGAACAATGAAAAAGTTAATTGAATTTTAGCACATTTATTATGCCTCTAATTTTTTCTTCTTAATTTTCCTAATACTGTACATTATTAAATAAAATATTATACGTTAATAAAGATTTATGTCATCAAAAAAACTGAATGTAGAGTAAGTCTCGTATAAATGGAATATTATTCAATATAGGTCAAAAAGTGAAAAATTGTGCCAGGGGTAGGAGGCTTTAAACAGCGAAAATAACTTATGAGGGGGTTCCTGTGTTCCATTCAAACCCCTCACAATATGTACCTCTTCAATATAAAATTTCGACCCGGCCTAATATATATATATATATATATATATATATATATATAATATATATTAAATATATTAAATATATTAAATATAATAAATATAATAAATATAATAAATATAAATATAATAAATATAATAATAAATAATAATATAAATATAATAAATATAATAAATATAATAAATATAAATATAAATAAATAATATAATAAATATAAATATAAATATAATAAATATAATAAATATAAATATAAATATAATAAATATAATAAATATAATATATATATAAATAATAATAATAATAAGTCTTCATTCAGAAAGAACACATTACATAAGATATACATAATATATATATAGGTTCACACAATGCTGGCATTAACGTTTAATTTTGTATTTTTAGTGACAAGTAGTTTAATTACAGTATTCTTACCTGAATATGCCGTTGTGAAGCATGGCAGCTTTTCAGGCAAAAATCTTTGAGATTCATTTTTATTTTTACAAAGAAAAATAAGAAATATAAATAGAATTAATAAAAAATAAAATAAAGTTGCACTTAGTTAACTCAGTATTTACAAATGAAAATTGAAATAATCTTTGAAATAATAGAGAAAGAAGAGGTAAACAATACGATATGATAACAGAAATAATAATAATAAAAATAATAGAAAAAAAAAATGGTAAACAATACTACAGTAAAAAGAACATGTTGAAATAGTAATAATAATTAATTTCTATTAGAATAAGTTAGAAATGATGATACAATCTTAGTTATAAAAATACAGATAAATGAAGCACATTATAACTATGGCGTAATATAATGGAAACTTTTAACATATAATTTATATAACTTGTGATTGCACCCGATTTAAGATTGTGAATTTTGCATATATAATAGGTGATTTTCTTTGTTTGGTAATGTTTACAAGTTGCAATATATATATATACATATACACATATACATTAATAGGGGTTAATAAAGTGTTTCTTTAGTGAGTTGCAACGAAATTAATGATGGTGCTTGTCTGATATTATACTGTAGGTATAACGTTCCAGATATCTGTCCCTTTGTAGGAGACAGCATTTCCTGCAATTTGCAATGAATGATTTGGTTTATGTATGAAATCATTGGGAAGCCTTGTATTATGATTATGGTTGGTCTGTTGGCGGGGTAATCGTCCTGTGAGTGGGCGAAGTATAGTTTCTATTATTATTAGCAACTTTGTACATACTGATACTGACAGTAAGTTTATACAAGTCATTTAGTTTTAGAATATTTAAATTTCTGAACATTGGAGAGGTATGAGATTGCCTGTTATCAGCAAATTTAGTCTGTCATCTAACTTGATGCCAAGAACTTTAATTTCACTCACTTTCGCAAGAGGAGTGTTTCCAATTATAATATTAATGGAGTATGCGCGATTACAGTTTTTTTTAGCTACAATCATATATAATGATTTTGTCAAGTTTAGTAAAAGGTTATTTGCACACATCTACAGTATTTATAAACACGAATTGATATCGTGACGTGTAGAAGTGAGTGTTGTATCGTTTGCATACTGAATACAGTTTACTGTTGATCGATAAAAATCATTTACATGTCGTAAGTAAGGGTCCAAGGATAGATCCTTGTGGAACCCACTTTCCAATACAACATATTCTGATGAAATGTCATTTACTTTAACATACTGGTGACGATTACAGGATGTGAATTAAACCAATTTAGCATATTTCCCCTAATGCCATATGTGTTTATCTAGTAAGATATCATGTGATAGCGTATCAAAGGTTTTCGACAGGTGAAGGAAAACTAAGATTGTGTGTTTTTTATAGTTTAGATTTTTATAGATATTTTCTAGTAGTATGTTAATAGCGTCTTCTGTGGTGTGGCCTTCTCCGAACCCAAATGGCGTTTTTGCTAGGATGTCGTAGATAGCTAAGAATTTGATTATTCTATTGTATGCGATTCTTTCAAATACTTTACTTAAAGTTGATAAGATGGAGAATGGCCGGTAATTGGAAGGAGAATCAGAGCTGCCTGATTTGAATACTGGACAAACCCTGGCTATCTTCAGGTAATCAGGGAATACACCTTGTACTACTGACTCATCCATAAGTCTTGTGAGTGGGGTTGCTATGTCATCTGATATTAGTTTATATATTTTTACTGGAATTGAACTGATAGCAGCGCTTTTATTTTTAAGTTTTTCAATATGCAGTATATTCATATATATTTCAAAAGTTCATATTAATATACAGTACAGAGAGAGCTGAAATTACGCAGTTCTGATAGAATTAGTGTTTCATGTCATTTACCGACGAAGTAATTCCTCATAAGCGACAAAATTTTCTGAAAATTTTGAACGTGACGTAACATTTCACCTTATCGTCTACACACGGTAGTGCGTGGCCCAATCTTTTCTGACCCCAACTAGCACTTCGTAGGCGGCTCTTCTGAAGGATTTAACTTTTTTCAGAAGAAACTACACCACACGCATTTTAAGTCAAAAGATAGAGGACGTCTCGCGAATAATTTGATGTAAACATCGAACAAATTCGTTCACTACAAAAATTTAGAGTAAGCCATTTTTCCGCCTGACGATGGGTGGAGCTTATTCGTCGAGAGTTCTAAACTCCGCCCAAGCTATTTTACAATTTATGTTGTTTATAGTAAAAAATAATTATTAATAAATAAATAATGTTGTGCATATAGTCTGATCACGCTTGTTATTAATAAATAATAAATAATTTTTTACATGTAGTTAGAACACGTTTGTGCAAAATTTTGTGCTCTTACGTGAAATCGATGAAAAACAAATCAGTCCATAAATTCACAAAAATACACAGCCATAAAAATTTTGAACTTCACAACCAAAGCCAGTGAGAAAACTTGTAAAGATCCACTCAAAATATAAATGGTTCGTGAACTTAAAGTACTGTAGATATTAAGTTCTCACTGGCTAAAAACTTGTTCAAAAGGAAGGATGAGCATTAATTTTGTGAAAAATCTGTGTTTAAAACAAAAAGGCGTTGTCTACAAAAATCATGGACTAGTCTGGAAAACAGGGTAAAACAGAGAAAGCTTTTTGCATAATAATCAATCTTAAAAAAGCAGGACAAGAATAACAAAAAAAAAATTGGCGTTAAAAATTCAAAGTTAAAAAAAATATATTTAGTGGCAGCTCTTAGAAAGAAGAAGAAAAAATATATATATGAACACAAACAATACACATACTAAAATATACATACTGAAACCAATGCGAAAGAGTATACTATATACAAAACTCTCTCAGCATATTCTAACGTCTTATGACCGAGTGGGTAACGTGGCAGCTAGCAAAATTTTAAACTTTAGTGGCACTGGTTCGAATTTCATCGAGGTAATGTAAGTTTATTTCTAACGTATTTAATCTTACAACTTAAGTTATAATGTTATAATAACTAGTACAGTTCCCGCCGCTTCGCTGACGGTTAGACAGGCTAAACTACAAAAAAAGAACCCAGCCGTGAAAATTTTGAGCTCCACATTGTGTCAACATTTCTGAATCTGGTATCTCCCAAAACCTCCTCACCCCATTCATACAACTTGGGGGCTAACCCCCTCCCCCATTACCCCCACCCCTCCCCATTACCCCACCCATCCCCCATTACCCCCACCCCCACCCTTACCCCATTGCTAAACTACAGAAAAGAACACAGTCATGAAAATCTTGAGCTTCACATTGCCGCCCGTAATACAATTTCTGAATTTTTTTTACAATTTCTGAATTTTTTTCTCACAATTTTTTCTCACAATTTCTGAAAGTGTGACGGACAGACGGACAGACGGACAGCTCTCTTATTATAGTATAGATGTTATAATGTTTCAGACCAACAAAGACCCTAGGATCCACTCATGGCTGGTCTACCTAACTGTGCTCGTAATTGTGTATTGTGTATGTCCTCCGTGGTGGCGGAGGGGACCTACAATTTTACGTGTGTTCCGAACCACAAGAACATAAGAAATTTATGCAAAAACTGCCTGTACATTGGCAACGACCTATTTTTACAAAACTAAATGATTATCAATTTAAAAATAATTAATTATCGATTTAAAACTAAAGATAGAATCTCTGGATCCAGAGGATCAAGTCATAATAGACTACTATCCACAAATATGTTACACTCTATATCTATTTATAACCGACATGCAAATATATCAGATCCAAAGAATCCAGTCAATTTCATTACGGTATCCGTCAATACTAGTACCTTGCCAACGAAAAATAAGTCACGGTCCATATCGATTGTGGACCAAGTCGAAATTTACAACCATATACATTACAATATATATACTTGGGAGGAAAAGTGTAAGTGTGGCTGTAAAGACTGTACAGTAATTTAGAAATGTGTGTGCACCCATTTTGGGTCTCCCATTTCAAGGTGTTTGTGGGGCAAGTGAAGATCATGAGTTTTTCAATACCTCACAGTACTATGGGGGGCACCGCTCGGCAGAGAAATCTCTTTAAATGGGGTGTGTAAGGACAGAGAGTATCCCCTAACCCAAGATGCTGCCTCCCTATATCCCACAACACTTGTGTTGAGCTGTGGGATCTATCACCACAAAGCCTTAATTTTACTACCTTAAACTATACCGAGTCTATCAACATATGCGTCTAATCGATTTTTAAACATGTTCATAAACGTGCTACTAATTACTTCTACCGGCAAACTATTCCAGTTATTTACTATTCTATGCATAAAAAAGTTTTTGTTGGCAACTGCTGTCTCGAACCTTCTACTTGTCAACTTACACCCGTTATTTCTTGTCCTATTATATTGAGATATTTCGAAAAAACTATCTCTATCTACGTTATCGAACCCATTCATAATTTTGAAAACCTGGATTAGATCACCCCTTAGCCTCCTAGTCTCGATTGTAGTCAATTTTAACTCCTTAAGCCTATCCTCGTACGACTTTGATCTAAGCGACGGAATCATCTTAGTTGCTCGTCTTTGAACTCTTTCGATTTTGTCTATATCTTTGCGCATATGCGGATTCCAAAATTGGACCGCGTACTCCAAATGGGGTCTAACTAATGATTTATAAAGAGGAACTATAATATCGCGCGATTTGTACTCAAAATTTCGAGCTATAAAACCTAACACTTTGTTCGCCTTATTGACCGCTGCTGTACTTTGTTTCGCTACTTTTAAATCACCAGTGACTATAACTCCTAAATCTTTTTCCTGCTCTACGCTTGTTAAATCTTTCCCTGACATACTATACGCAAAATTACCGTTACGCGAACCTATATGCAAAATTTTGCACTTATCAACGTTAAATCTCATTTGCCATGTGACTGACCAATCAACGATTTTATTCAGATCTTCCTGGATTTTACTCTATTTTCGTCATTAATCGCCCTACCACCCAGCTTCGTGTCATCCGCAAACTTTGAAACTGTACTGACTAGGCCGACATCTAAATCGTTAATACATATAAGAAAAAGTTGCTGTTAGTATGTTGCTCCTGATTATCATAAAACTGATATACATGTAATCATGTTCGGTTAATTATTTTCAAGGAATCAGGTCCCTGAAAAGTATTTCATCAAGCATCGAAATTTGATGAAAATACTGTCATATCTGAGGGCACTTGTTCGATGAAAGGATTTCACACATCTTGATGGAAATTTTAGTCTCAATGTACATATTAAAAGCTGCCGCTAAATATATCGTTTTTAACTTTCAATTTTTAAAGTCAAATGTTTCTTGTGCGTTATTCTTGTGCTGTTCGTTTTAAGGTTTATTATTATGCACACAAAAAATTTTCCTTTTGGCGAGACGCATTTTTCAAACTAGTCTATTTTATGTTGACATAGTTTTGTGTCTAAATTTTTCTTTGTTTTTGATATGATGAATATTTTTCATCAATTACTGGAAATTTATGTCAATTTTTTTTCTGATTAGGTGCAAGCGCGAAGAATACTTGCACACGCGCAATGAAGGCATGACTATAAAACAAAAAAAATACTCGGAATGGGCTTTATTCTAAGACTCAAAGTTTTTTCCGAAATACCTTAAACTCTAATATATATATTTAATATAAAAGAAAAATTTATATTGTTATCGTGCATGCACTAATTACATCAAGGAAATTAAATGCATATTGTATTCGTGGCCTATGATGTCTGTTACGAAATGTTAAGGTTCCATACAAACATTCAAAACATGACCCTATAAACAATCCGTCCATCGTGAATTAATATTAGTTAATTTATATTTTTTAAAAATGCATTTTTATAATTATTTTGTTCTAAATATAAATTTTTAAATACAAATACATTTTTTCTACCTAAAAAAGTTGTTTAATAAAATTGCAATGTATGCGCAAAAATATAAATACGCGATATGTCAAGCGAACTTTCTGACTTTGTGTGGCCTAATGGGATAAGGACTCTGTACATTGCGTAGAAGCTCTCGCTGTCAACGACTCGAATCCGGTAAAGGGGAGATTCATATGTTCGTTTCTTTATATATAATGTGAATAATTGAATGTGTTATTTAAATAGAGTTAAATAAAGAAATTTCAGAGAAATCACTTTGGCTTTTTATGGTATGGTGTATCGGGACTAAATTCAAAATTAATTTGTTTTATAATCTTTTAGTGGTTTATCATGCTTCGTTGTAATTTTACGTACAGGTGGATCCAGATGTCTGTAGTTTAATTTAACGTTTTTCCACAACTAAGTGATAATTTTACAGTTATTAAATAATAATAATAATAATAATAATAATAATAAGAAGAAGAAGAAGAAGAAGAAGAAGAAAAGGTATTTCTCCATGAGTTACTAAATAATTCACTTTCTTTACAACTGATATCAATTTCAATTTCTGAGATTAATTTATTTAGTTATATTGCTCACAAATTATAGTGTATATACAGTATATTTATCGAGTGTTTCTACCTCGTGGTGTACGGACGTTTTGTTTCCGCTCTGTGTAATATCGAAATAACTAGTGTTTATAAGTTCAGCCGTAAATTCTATCTTATACCAGTGAGTGTATTAAACGTCAGTGAATTCGCGATAATAATTTATTAAGTGAAAGCCGGTGGCATATAGCTTGCATAAAAAAAACCCATCAATTCAAACATAAATTGAAAACAATTCGAACGGAAAAACAGCTCCTGGGATTTGTACATTAGGTCTATAGAGGAAAGAAGGTCAAACAAAATTCGAAGAGCCATAAAACGGGAAGGTCGAGTTTTCCAGACGAAATTTGAGAAGTGAGAAGAAAAGAGGAAAAATAAAGGAAAGAATGGCAAAAAATACGAAGAAATGTGTAAATTGCGGTAAATTCAGGAAGCTGAATAGAGCTGGATTATGTTTAATGGAATGCGTTGCGCACCAGCTCTGCGACTGCAAAAATGAAACAGACCAGACCACGGACTTAAAATGCATTCTGTGCAATACCTTTAAACACTACGAATGCATGAACTTAGATAGAAAAGACAGGAAAATAATAAATAGAATAAATAACAAAATCATAGACCTTTATGGCTTCCTCTGCGTCAAGTGCATGGAAAAACAAGTATAAAACACAAATACAGGCCTGTATTAGCATAGTAAGTTATGAATAACATCAATCAAATAATAACATACCTGTACTGTACTTTTATTTCCTTAAACCACCCCCGACTGTGGTCAAACCAGCCCCGACTCGCACTGAAAGTTTCACCACCACTGCTCTCACCTTCACCAACGAATTCCTTTCTCACATCTCGCCACAAAGACCGTGCCTTTTCTTGAATAATGGCCTGCGATACGGGCATGTTGCGCTGCGCTTGGTAGCAGGCGGAATTGTGAATTATTTTTTCCATTGTCTGGCATTGCGAATAACGGAGCTGGGTTTGCGAATAGCGGAATTTGGTGTCCAAAAATATATTACGTACAAGCGAAGCTATGAATAACGGGGTATACCTGTACTCCTAAATGCAGCGGCCCAACCAATAACATCAAACTGGAACCGACATCGACCAGGAAACGACCATTATTTAGGAAAATCGAACACAAAGATTAGAAACCTGGTAAATGCATTACACATAAATATACATGGCCTCTATACTGACCATGCAGACTGCAAATTACAATACGTGCAAAATTTAGCTACGGAAACCAGCATAGCTATCATATGCCTAACAGAAACACTTACATAAATGCGAAAAAGGCTGTGAAAACTGCATCGAGAATACTGAAATAACATTGCTGGACTACAACATATACAGAGCAGATAGAATGGCTAGACGAGGGGGGACGATGTTGTATCTACGTGAAAGGCACATACACATGTGAGGTGAAGGTAAACAAATCAAACAGCACAGTCGAAATTATTATATTAGAAGTAAAAGAACTGAACTTAACGTTACATTATGGACGTCTACAGACCACCAAACACCACAAAAAGTGAATTCCAATTTTCCACTAATGAAATAGAAAATTAAAATTACTTGAAACTTCAGCAACAAATATTTTAATTTGTGGAGATTAATTTCCCATTCATAACATGGAAGAAATATGATGAAGTCATATATGTTGAGAAGTTTCATGGCAACATTACAAAAGATGATAGAACCCAAGCAATAATGCTATTAGATATGATGGAACATTACGCCCTTACTCAGGAAATCTGTGAAGCCACTAGAAAAGAGAACGTTTTGGATTTAATTTTGACAAATAACAATGAGACTAATAAATAAAAAAGTAACGCACACAAATTTCTCCGACTATAACCTCATCGATATACAATTGAAGTTAGCACCCAGAGGTCCGAAAACGCATCCCAGAGAGGTAGAAGGAAAATTTGAAGTCTTAAACATAAATTCAAAGAAAGTAGATTGGGAAAATGTAAATAAAGATTTAAAGGAAGTAAATTGGGAATTGCTACTTCACAAGAAGACTCCAGAAAAAATACTAGGTATAATGGAGACTGAAACCAAATCTATATTAGTGAAGCATGTTCCAGAGAGACAAAAAAGAAAACGTAGCAAGCTCGAGAAAAAATCAGGACACTATTTAGACAACGGAAGCAAATCGTAAAACATCTCCACAGATGCAGAATTGACGCAGAACTGATGCAAGGAGACTCAAACTAGAGAGGAAACTAGGCGAAATAGAAATGGACCTAAAACAAACATTCATATATAAGACAAACGAGGAGGAAAACAAGGTAGTAGAAAACATAAAAAATAACCCAAAATACTTCTACACGTTTTCGAAAAGGAAAAATGCAGTGTAAAGAGAGTATTGGTCCGTTGATAGACGGGGAAGCCAAACACACAAATGACGCCCCCCACCAAAAAAAATGAGCGAACTGCTTAAGGAACAATTTAACTCTGTGTTTAGCACCCCATAGTCCGAGATGAAAGTAGAAAACCCAGAAGAATTTTTCGACATTGATACAAATCAGCCTAGAACAAATTCTGGCACAAACCTATTAATGGACTTAGAGTTCTCGGAAGGAGATGTAATTAAGGCTCTACCACAGATGCGAGGCAATTCGGCACCAGGGCCAGACACATGGAGTGCCACATTTCTGAAAAAATATAAAGCGAGTTTTACCAAACCACTATACTTACTATGGAGGAAATCACTCGACACAGGACAAATGCCACTTCCATTAAAGAACGCGAACATTGCCCCCTTATTCAAAGGTGGTAACAGAGCAATGCCCAACAATTATCGGCCGGTAGCTCTCACCTCCCACCTTATAAAGTGCTTTGAACGTATAATTATAGGCCAAACTACCTACTACTTCAAGAAAAGAACTTATACAACCCAAATCAACATGGTTTCAGGGCTGGAAGATTATGCCTATCACAGCTATTAGATCACCACGAGAAAATATTAGAAACACTCTGTCGAGGACAAAACATACTGTAGATGTAATATATACTGACTTTGCTAAAGCCTTCGATAAATGTGACCATGAAATTATGGCACACACTCTTAAGAATACAGGAATAAATGGAATGCTGGGAAGATGGGTATTTAATTTCTTGACACAAAGAACACAAAGAGTGGTGATAAATGGAGTCAAATCGGAAGTCTCGGAAATAGAGAGCTCTGTCCCACAAGGGACAGTTCTAGCTCCCTTGCTGTTCATAATAATGATTGCAGATATTGATGCAGATATCAATGACAGCATTGTATCCTGTTTCGCAGATGACACAAAGATATGCAAGGAAACATTGAACGAAGGTGACATAGAAAGATTACAAAACG
The DNA here is from genome assembly GCA_023014485.1 of Bathynomus jamesi. Classification (NCBI taxonomy): domain Eukaryota; kingdom Metazoa; phylum Arthropoda; class Malacostraca; order Isopoda; family Cirolanidae; genus Bathynomus; species Bathynomus jamesi. The sequence goes on along the minus strand of JAJOZX010000327.1, from coordinate 656,966 downwards.
ACATTGAAACATTATTCCAGTGGGCAGAAGACAATAACATGAAGTTCAACGAAGAAAAATTCCAACTTCTAAGATATGGTAATAACAAGGGGCTACAGAATAAAGGGTACAAAACTCTGCAAGCCAAACAGATAACACTAAATCCACAAGTCAGGGATCTTGGAGTAATAATGTCGTCGGATGCAGAATTCAGAGAGCATTATAACATCAAAATTACAACGGCTAGAAAAATAATGGGACTGGAGGAGCTTCCGCAGCAGAAAAGCAAACATCATGCTCAAATTATGGAAGAGTCTAGTCCTACCAATAATAGAGTATTGCTCAGTACTCACAATCCCATACAGAAATAGAGATATTGCGAACATTGAAGCTATACAAAGGACTTTTACGTCTAAGATAGAGGAAACGGAAGGTGACGACTACTGGTTTCGACTACAATCCCTGAAACTCTACTTTCTGGAAAGAAGACGCGAGCGGTACACAATAATATACATATGGAAAATACTTGAGGGCTCTGTCCCTAACCTTAGAAATGAAATAGAAACAAACTTGAATGAGAGAAGAGGCAGATTTTGTAATGTCCCAGCTGCGGTGGGACAAGGGGCCATGAAAACGAGGATGGAAAATACCCTCAGAATACGAGGCCCAAAGCTTTTCAATGCCCTACCAAAAGAAGTAAGGAGTCTCCAGCACACCCATCTGAATAACTTCAAGAACCAGCTGGACAGATTCCTGTGCAAAGTCCCTGACCAGCCATGCGTGGCTGGCTACGAGGGAAGGAGGAGATAAGACAGCAATTCCCTCCTTCACCAAATCCCGCAAATGAGACGGGATGCTGCAGAGGGGTCGATCCTGAACCGTCGTTCGAACTCACATAAAGTAACATAAAGTAAGTATATATATTGTGTGTATGTATATATATATATATATATATATATATACTGTGTGTGTGTGTGTGTGTGTGTGTGTGTGTGTATATATATATATATATATAAATGTGTGTGTGTGTGTGTGTGTGTGTGTGTGTGTGTGTTTTATTTTATTGATTCTTCAAGAACAGCAAATACACAGACACACACACACACACAGAATAATGGAAACACTGGCATTTTCGATGCTGTATTTTCTTATATCATTAATGTTATAATATTTTACTAAGTTGATATGTAAATGCATATAATATTGAGAACATCTTCTACTTTAATACGTTTATATTGGTCTTTTCCAGCCGCATGTTTGTATTTATTTTGCAAGAACAGGAGAAACTAATATCAGCATATTAAAAGGGAAGATGTTCTCAATGTTATATGTATTCACATATCAATTTAGTAAAGTATATAATGCCATTAATGATACTAGAAAATACAGCATCCAACATGCGAGTGTTTCTATTATTTTATCCAGCATATAAACAGGGTGTGTATAAAGTAACGCAAGTGAAGAGACAAATCTGATTTCAACTGGTTTAAACTACAGTAGTTGTAACTTGTTTTTCACGATCAAATATACAATTGTTATAAAGTACATGTAATAAATATTACTTACTCATGTTCAGTTGTGTTAATATAATTCAAATCCGATTTTTCTCTTCACTTGCGTAACTTTATACACATCCGTTTTATATATATATATATATATATATATATATATATATATATATATATATATATATATATATATTTACTCTTGGATATATCATATTCCAAGCGTTTCTGGAGACTATTTCCATTCTAACTTTAACTTATTCCTTTCTCTCTAAGTACCAATTACAATTAAAATAAATTTATTCTTGTATTGTCGTAAAACTTTTGCCATGGCAAGGTATAAATGTTAACAAAGTCAAGGTTATTTAATATTAATCTAGACCTACATAGACTTTCTATACCTAGAAAAAGAATGCGTAATGTTACCTGAAGTCTACAGTATGTGTTATATATAAATTAACAAAGGCGGGCTCACCAAACATTTGCGATCAAATTAGAATCTTTATTGCAATATTACTTCTTCATATATCACCAAAGACTTTAACAAAATCAAAACTTCTCACTCTAGAAAAAGCTATACGAATTTCTCCATGTGTAAAAAACAGGCTTAGGAATATAAATACAAAACATCTGTGGTCAAATTAGTATGTTTATCAAGGCACCCCGAGAGCAATGCAGCAGAATTATCAAGACGCTATGGCAATTATAAAAAAATTTGGAAAGCTGGATCTCTTTATTACGTTTACTCCCAATCCAAGATGGACTGAAATCGCTGAAAGCATCGAAGCTTATCAAAGACCAGAACATACAGTAGGCCAGATATTGTTGCAAGAGTTTTTCACATGAAACTAAAAGAGCTGCTTCATGATTTAACAACAAAACGTATATTCGGGAAGCCAAGTACAGTTTTGAATGTAGTTCATGCACCTTCAAATTTCAGCGGGTGAGACCTGCCAAAAAATGACGGGTGGGACTTGCTAAAAAGTAACGGGTTGAAGTTTTCCACCCGACACCTTCCACATTACCCCGCACATCCCATTCCCCTCCCCACCAAAAAATGACGGGTTGGAGTTTTCCACATGCTCCACAACACCCCCACACTACCCGCAAGACACTCCATGCCCCCTCCCCGCCAAAAAAATGACGGGTTGGAATTTTTCGCATGCCACCCCCCCCAACTACCCCGAAGGCACCCCATATCCCCTCCCTGCCAAAAAATGACGGGTTGAAGTTTTCCACATGCTTCACACCACCCCTACACCTTCCATACCACCCCCACACTACTCCCAAGACACCCCATACCCCGTCCCAGCGAAAAAATGATGGGTTGTAGTTTCCCACACCTTCCACACAAACCCACACTTTCCACACACATTCTACCCACCCCTGCACACTCTATCCCCGTCAAAAATGACGGGTTGGAATTTTTCACATGCCCCCCCCCCCACACACACACCCACACTACCCCGAAGACACCCCATATTCCCTCCCCGCCAAAAATTGACGGGTTGGAGTTTTCCACATACTTCACACCACCCCCACACCCTCTATACCACCCCCACACTACTCCCAAGGCACCCCAAACCCCGTCTCCACAAAAAAATAATGGGTTGTAGTTTCCCACACCTTCCACACAACCCCCACACTTTCCACACACATTCCACCTACCCCTACACACTTCATTCCCGCCAAAAAATGACGGGTTAGAGTTTCACACGTGCCCCACACCACCCCCACACCGCTCTCCGCCTAAGCAGCCCAAAAGGAACAATTTTTCTTCTATGAACTTTTTCTCTATCTGGATTCGTTTAAAAGTTGCGCACGCGTGTGCGAACGAAAAAATAAATATCCTTAGGATCCTCCCAGAACAGATCTTTCCAATGGTGTAAGGATAAGCGGTTTCCAAGAAAAATGCTGGACAGACAGAAGGACAGAAACTGCGTATTATTATTATTGTTATTATAGATATTTTTTGATCTCTAGTTATCTATCCAGGTCATATAATATCCAATGTCTACACCTAGCATATTTTGTACTTAATTTACACCTTTTACTCACCTTTAAACTTACTGTAAATAAGCTTTATGTCCTGCACTCTCTAAAAAGATTTGTCAAATAAGCCCATTCTGCCAATAAGGCATATAATTTGCTCCCAAATGGCAGTTCTTTGGTATGAATAGAAAATCTCTTACTAATCCATTTATTTATATATATATATATATATATATATATATATATATATATATATATATATATATATATATCAGGGTGGCGCAAAAGTCGCGCATCATAGGAATTTTCAGTGTTGACTATATTATTTTTTTCTCTAGGATGGCTACGAAATTAACAATAGACGATAGGGTGAGCTTGGTTTTAATGTATGGAATACTAGGTGCAACAAATCGATGAATCGGTACAGAATTTAAATTCTGTACCGATTCATCGAGTTGTTGTACCTGGTATTCCATACATTAAAACCAAGCTCACCCTCTCGTCTATTGTTAATTTCGTAGCCATCCCCTACCTAAAAGAAAAAAAATAATATATTATAATCAACACTGAAAATTCCTATGATGCGCGGCTTTTGCGCCACCCTGTATATATATATAGAGTGTACATGTACACAGATGAATCGTAAAAATTCAGCTTATTGACAACGGAGTTTTTACGATTCATTTGTGGCACCCTGTATATTCTTTATTGCCTCCATTGTATGTTCTGCATTGATGTATAAATAGAACAATTTAAAGGAATTAAACTGACCTGAGTATTCATTTAAAACAGGACATTTGTGAAAAATATAAATGGATTTCGTGATTCTGAGGCTAATATCAATGTTTTGTGCAGATTTCAATATGAGTCGACCTCAGTATCAGGAATCCATTTATATTTTTAATAATAACAAACGAACGATAAACTTGTTTTTGTAGACAAAAACACTGAAGTGATAAATCAATCATCAAGTAGTATGGTTGAAAAAACGCAGAGTAGAGGTAATGGCAAAGGGGTGGGGTAAGGTGGGGATGGGAGGTAAAACCGGCACTGATGGGAAGGGTGGCACTCAAAAGGAATTTTTAATCCCTTTTGGTCCTTTTAATCTCACTAGGGACCAATTAGTTTTTAATTCTTTTTAATCCCCACAAGCAAGATTGGAAAATCTATAAAACTATTTTATGTTAAAAATATTTGAAGTTTTTATCATATATAATATATGATGCAAACCACAAGGAAAAAGAAAATATTATTACAAGGCCTTTCGTGTATTCGGCAGTACACTTCTTCAGTAACACCCTACGCATTCTTTTAAATTTTAATTCATAAATTATAGTAAGTCTACTTTCTAGGCCACTATAAATTGGTGACCTCAAACCATTTTATTTATTTATTATGGTGAGTGGACACTCAGGCCACTATAAATTGACGAGGTGTACTGCTGAATACGCGAAAGGCCTTGGAATAATTATTTCTTTTTTCTTTTTACTTTTTCCTTGTGGGTTTGCATCATTCATTCATTTCACATGAAATTCATCCCATATATATATATATACACAATAAGTTATAATGAAAAATAATTTTTTATTTCCTTTTTTTCTCCTCGGGATTAAAAAGCCATTAATAGATTAAAAACACTAATGGGACTCTTTCGAGATTAAAAGAGATTAATGGTGTCCTTTACTTTGTGATAAAACACTACCATAAAGATGGAATCAGCATGCATGTAATATTGAGAACATCTTTTATTTTAATACGCTGATATTGGTATTTCTTGTTCTTGCTGAATAAAAAAAATATGGTGGTTGGAAAAGATGCCATTGACTGTGAAAGAGGCATGAAAATGGGAGCCCATTTAGTTGGTTTCACAGTATTAAAAGTCGCTTCATTGTCCCTGATTCTCGAAGGACAGTCCCCAAGGTTATGAATACGAGGTTATGAATACATTATTCTCTCCAACTCTGCTACCCCTCACTGACCCTCCCCCCTCCCTTGTCCCCCCTCAATCCCACTCTGCATTTTTGCGACCATACTACTCAGGAATCGCTTTAGATTCTTCTTTCAAAAAGCAAGAGCTGTCACTGTATTCCAGACCAAAAAAAAATTAACTTAACCCTTTATGGCCGAACTTTTTGCGTAGGGTTGATTCTAAATGCGTGTATTTGAAACGTTACTTATTCGACGCACAGTGCGGTAAAGGGTTAACGTAATAACGAATCGTAATTGTTTAAAAGACGAGATACATCTTTATGCATGAACTTATAATTTTTAAATTATTTTTATTTTTCGAGATATATAATGAATATATTTTGAAAAATGAACGAAATAATGTAGGGCACCATCATCCCCATGTAAAGGAAGAAGGCAATAATGTGGAAAACTTGTTGCTAATGGGGCTCGAACCCGCGACGAGTCGGCGAACTACCGATCATTGCATTGTCATTTTCCTATCCATCTTATTTCAGTGCGGTTATTGCACTTAAAATGCATTCGTAATCCCCATATATGAATCCGTTCGTGTTTAATACTTAACAATAATAGTAATGTTTGGAATCAACCTCCAACGTGAGGGCAAAGGCCGTGTGACGGATGGGACCTACAGCTTTACGTGAGATCGGAATCATCTAAGAATAGCTACATCACGTAACTGAAGAAGACGGTCACCCATACAACTACAGAACAGACCCAATGTCTCTTAACCTCGCTGATCTAACGGGAAGCGTAACCGCAACACGACCACGGCGTAACCCAACACTTAACTATAATTACGTAACTTTTGTAAATGAAACCTACAAAATGGAATGTATAATTAATTAGAAACTGTTAGAGTAGACAAGGAAACAGAAACCGCTACTACTAAAACTCTTCAATATGTAAATAGTGAAATAACTTTAAATGGAAATTTCCATTTATGTACACGACCCATCCTTCATATAATGATAAAAAAATGACGTCTAACTTTCAGTGTAACGTAAAATTATGTAAAATAATGTAAAATAATGTAAAACAATGACGTGTAATGTAAAAACTTGTCATGGTTTTACTATATGCAATAGCAATAATAAAGTATAATTTTAATAACGAAATTTTAGAATTAATTTGATTTATTTAATAAAAAAACGAATATGTAAAAGTTTTTTTTAAATCATTCCTACTATCGTTATTGCCAGCGTCCGTAGCTCATTGTGTAACAGTGTTTACCTATAAGCGAAATGAAAGCACTGAGGTCCGGGGTTCGACTGCTGTTGTTGATGGTTGTAACAATTTAAAAATTAGAGCAATGGGCCGCATTAGTTGGCTTGAGCGCTGTGCCAGTTTCTGGCCCTCTTGAATGATTACACTGGTCAACAAAGATTTTTCATCAGAGTAAAATTTGTGTTGGCTGGATAGCATTTTCCACGCTGATTCCAAAACTGCATTCAGAGTTTTCCTAGCACGTATAGTTTTCAAGATGAAGGCATATATATAACTACACAGATTTAACCATTTTAAATAGGCAAAATACTAATATTTCAAAATTTGATTGTGTTTATTTTATTGTGTTTTTTTAGTTTATTCATCTTATTTATTTCAATTATCTTAATTATACATCTTATGTATTTCAGGTGTGAGCTTTTACGTCTAGCAGCATTGTGATTCAGACAACAACGCCGTGCTTTGTGTGTCAAAAGATCAGTCCAGTCCAAGAACTTGTTGTGTCAAGTTGGTGTACATTTTTTTTAATTTATAGTTTGCTCAGGTCAGTCAACATGCCTCGACAATGTAAGAATGACCCAGACAAGTTCTGTTTCGTATGCGGCCAGTTGACAACTAAAACACAGCGACGAAGTATTACAACCGACATTAAGAAAATATACAAGCTATACTTTGGTTGCCATCTAGGTGACCAAGATAAACCATGGGCGCCACATCAAATCTGTTCTGGCTGTTCAAATAGATTACGTGATTGGCTTAACAAAAAGAAAGCTTCAGTGCCATTTGCCATGCCCATGATATGGAGGGAGCCGAGAGATCATCATGAAGACTGTTATTTTTGTAGTGTGAACTTAATGGGGTTTTCTGCCAAGAACAAACACCAGATTGTATATCCAAACTTGGATTCAGCACGTAGACCAGTAAAACATGATGAAACATTGCCCATTCCAATTCCCCCAAGTGATAGGCTAGATTCTATCATAGATGACATGGAAAGTGATGAAGGTGCAACTGGCGTTTCCGGACCATCTACAGAACCAGAGTACACTTTTGAAGGTAGACATTTAGAGCCTAAAAAGTTAACCCAAGGACAGTTGAATGATCTTGTTAGAGACTTATCGCTGTCTAAAGAGAAATCAGAGCTTCTCGCCTCAAGACTAAAGGAGAACAATTTACTTGAGAACAATGTTCGTATTAGTTACTACCGAAAGCGGAATTTTGAATTAACAGCATTCTTTTCAGTAGACGGTCCTCTCTGTTATTGCCATGACATCAATGGACTATTTACAGCCATATCTCAGACGTATGTGGCATCTGAGTGGCGCCTCTTTATTGATTCGTCGCAGAGAAGCCTGAAAGCAGTTCTTTTGCATAATGGTAATATAATGCCATCCATCCCCATTGCCCATTCCGTCCATCTAAAAGAGACATATGACAGTATGGATATACTACTTAAGGCAATCAAATACGACAGTCATCAATGGAATGTTTGTGGAGATCTAAAAGTTATAGGAATGCTTATGGGTATGCAGTCAGGATTCACAAATTTTGTTGTTTCCTTTGCCTGTGGGACAGTCGCGCCACTATAGAACATTACACTAAAAGTGACTGGCCACTTAGGTATACATATGTCCCAGGGATAAGCAATGTCCAGTCTGTCCCTTTAGTGGATCCCCGAAAGATCTATCTGCCACCTCTTCACATTAAACTTGGTTTAATGAAGAATTTTGTTAAAGCAATGGGTAAAGTCAATTCTGAAGGGTTCCAATACCTTTCAAGGAAATTTCCGAAGGTTACTGCAGCAAAATTGAAGGAAGGAATTTTTGTTGGGCCACAAATAAGGGAGGTTTTGAAAGACACTGAATTTGAAAAAGTCCTAAGTCCGCTGGAATTGAAGGCTTGGCTGGCGTTCAAATGGATATGTGAAAACTTTCTTGGAAGCAACAAGTCACCTGCGTATAAGGATGGAGTCAAGAACCTCCTTGATGCCTTCAAAGAAATGGAGTGTCGAATGTCGTTAAAAATTCACTTCCTGCATTCCCACTTAGATTTCTTTCCTGAAAACCTTGGTGCAGTGAGTGACGAGCAAGGAGAGCGCTTCCATCAAGATATTCAGATGATGGAGAAGCGCTACCAAGGATATTGGAATGAAAGCATGATGGCGGACCATTGTTGGATGCTGTATCGTGACAATCCAGGCCAAATTTACAAAAGGAAATCACACTCACAGCGCTTTTAATAAAATAATGTATATATTCTTTATTTATAAGTACATTGAATAAGGTATATGATGTCTTTGTTGTTTAGCATTCCTAAGTGTGATCTATACATCCATAAATTTTCTTATAGCAATATCAAAAACTTAAAAATATCAAAACCAGTGTATCTATATAACTATACGTGCTAGAAAATAAAACAAGATTCGGAATCAGCGCGAAAAATGCATTAAGAAAAGTGTGATCATGTTTGTGATGAGAAAAAAAAGTTATTATTATTATCGTTACGTATAAGATATACACTCGCACGTTTTTGTATAATAAATTAAAATATATAAAAATTTCCTATACTATTAAATTACAATCATTTAATATAATGACAAAATAATGAGTAAAAAATTAATTGTCAAATAAACGTCTTACAAAAAAAAAAAAAATTCCCTAATCAAAACAGTTTGGCGACGTCCGCCAACCATTACGGGTAAAGATTAGTGGGTACCGCTTCATTTATTTCCAGTAAGACCACCGAACTGAGACTCACAATTTTAATATGATAGAATGAATCTGGACTTAATAGTATTTTTAGCATCATTAAGACACAACTTAGAATTTTACATAAAAAATAAAAACTTTACACTACAAGACACAAATGCAAAATTTATTTTAAAATAGAAAATATATATATTGTTAAAATAAAGTAAAGAAAAACAAATGCATCAGTTATTATTTTTCCCCAAATCCTTCAATGATGAATGGCTCATTCAGTAAACTGTTCATCAAGTTCGAAGGAGCTGCGCGGTTTTCCTAAAGAGAAGACAGTCTTTCATTCTAAGTTTGTAGTTCTCAAAAGACCACCATACATGAAAGAGGTCATTGTTCAGTATTAAAAAGCCATTATTTATATATATATATATATATACATATACACACACACACCACACACACACACACACACACACACACACACACACTTTTACTTCTGGAAAGTAGTTTATTTTGTAGAAACCTGAGATGAGTGCGTAATATTATGGATAGAAATAAGGAAAAAAATTAAATTTCCCATCGAGAGGTTGTAAAGACTAATTGGGCAAAGGTTTCAGAGAATCATTTTGAATGGTTGAAAGAAATTCAAGAAATTAATGACTGGAAATTCAGAATGTGCGAAATTTTTTATTTTTTTTTAAAAGGTTTTTGAAAATTGATATTGAAGTGTTAAGATATCATTACAAAAGAAAGGCCTTTCTTTCCTTTCTTCATTAGATGTTAAACAGACTTTGTAAATCTTCACCAATTCTCCCGTTTTGGTCTACACGAATATCTCATTTTTACATTTTTTGACACCTCCGACATCATTTCCAAAAGATAGAGTGTTTCAATCTCCGCCGGAAATGACTTCCTTTGAGAATTCATTTCAGAAGGGTAGTAATGAGCACTGTGACTCACCCAATAAATAGGAAATTCTATAAATCGATGAATTTTCGCCTCGCAGTAACCGAGTGAAATAATGAATCTTAAATGATCCAAAATATTTCGAAATCTTGGGAGAAAAATGTAAATTGAAAATCACTACAAATTTTTGAGCTGCAAAAAATATTTCAAAAGTAAATAGTTAATTTTTTTTCAAAAAATAAGGAAAAATTCATGAAATCATTTCAGTCACGAGACGCGCAAAAAGATTTTTTTTATTAACACGCATCCTAATATTAACATTCATTTCAGGTTATTTAAAGTATAAATGTCATTACAGTAATAATTATTAATTTAAATCTGAAAGTATATCGTGATTTAAGTCCATACTCTCGTCATTTTATTTGTTTTTTAGTACAACTAAATGGGGAAATTGCATGTTCGTAAACCAAAGCATGGACGCTAATGAAGAATTACTCGAAAAATACAGACAGTAATGTTTTCCCAGCAGGTTTAACGAATATGAAAACATTAAGCCATTATATTTCGTACGTTATACTCGCATTACGGCCCGTTTTTGCGTCCCTATTGAAAAATTCGGTATGAATTTTTCATTTCTGTAAATTGCCATAAAGTGAAGCGGAAATCTGAACGCATTTGGCTTTATTTTATAATTGGGCGAGTATAGTCATTTTGTATTGTTTCGTGGTTACGATTTTAGCTGAAAACTGAATTAGAAGGGAACACATATCAAATCAGTCGAGAAAACATGAAACAAAAGACGTCTTCACAATTAATTAACTCAACGTACATGTCTCCGCCCACAGTCCATCAACGAATTATAATACACACACACACACACACACACACACACACACACACATATATATATACCCAAACGTCTCTCCTACCGCAGTGAGGTCGCGTCAGGAACAGGCAGGAATCTCCTCAATCGCTCACATTCACTTCATTAGCTGACATGACAATAATGCACCTGCCTCAGGTCAACAATTCCATAGCCCAGCCCCGCAGACTACTACATGGTTTACCCAGACCGTTTCATACACCCTGAGGCGGCACATTGCCAGCCCGTCTCCCCCATATACCACATCATTCCACTTTTTTCTATTCAGAGCGCGTCTTTCATCCTCCCAGACGTCCAGGCCCCACTGACCCAAAGCTTCCTTCACCCCATCCCGCCATCTCCTCCTCGGTCTACTCCTCCCCCTTTCCCCTTCCGCCTCCGACACGTAAATCCTCTTTACCATCCTCTGCTCATTCATGCTCTCCATATGCCCAAACCATTTTAACAACCCTTCATCTGCTCTCTCCACAAGACTCTTCGACTCCCACACCTCTCACGGATAACTGTTTCTCACATGATCAATCCGCTTTACCCCACAGATTGTCCTTAAGTATTTAATTTCCACTACATCCACCCTTTTCCTTTTCTTCGCATTCGCCACCCAAGCCTAACATCCATACAACACTGTTGGCACTACTATACCTTCATACATACTCATCTTCGCACCTATAGACACTGATCGCTCCTTCCAAACACTTCTTAGGGCACTCAGTACCTTTGCCCCTTCTTTCACCCTGTGACTCACCTCCGCCTCCAGAGTCTCATTCCTCGCCACATCCATCTCTAAGTACTTGAAACATGCCACTTCTTCCACTTCCTCGACATACAAACTTACACTCAGTCGCTCACGAAACTCCCTTTTACAGCACTACATGACCTTTCTCTTATTCACATTTACTCTTAGCTTCCTTCTTTCACACACCCTCTCGAATTGTTACCAGGCTCTGTTTATCTCTCGAGTCCGCCACCAGAGCCATATCATCCGCATATAGCTGATTCACTTCCCAAGAACCTCTCCCCGCAACATGCTTCAACCCCGTTCCCCTCCCCATGACCCTTGCATTCACCTCTTTTACCACCCCATCTATAAAAACATTAAACAACCATGGAGACGTCACACAATCCTGCCGTAGACCCACTGTCACCGGAAACCACTCACCTTCCTCTCTTCCCACACGCACACATGCTCTACTCTCTCGGTAAAAACTTTTCACCGTATTCAACAACGACCCATGCACCCCATATCCCATACACCCCATACAATGCCTTTCTGTCAACTCTATCATACGCTTTTTCAAGATTTATGAACGCCACATACAAATCCCTTTCTTTCTCTAAATATTTCAGACACAACATCTTCAACCCAAACACCTAGCCCACACACCCTCTTCCTCTTCTAAAAACCCCTTGCTCTTCCCCAATCTGTTGCTCCGTGCATGCCACCACTCTTTCAATCACCACTTTCCCATACACCTTACCTGGTACACTCAAACTAATTTCTCTATAATTCCAGCATACATTTTTGCTCCCCCCTGCCTTTATATAGGGGGACGACACATGCACTCTGCCAGTCCTGAGGCAGCTCGCCTCTGTCCATACACACATTAAACAGACGCACTAACCAATCAACACTACATTCATCGCCTTTTTCCAGGAGCTCTTCAGCAATCCCACCCACTCGGTGGTGTAGTGGTTAGCGTCGCTGACTACGAATCCATCGGCCCCGGGATCGAGACCCGGCAGCCGGCGCGCAGCAAAACCCAGCTGTTCATCTTTCCACACAATAAAAGAAAGTGGTTGGTAGATAAATGGGTAACCTGGGTAGCCTAGTGATTTAGACGCTGGGATGTTGATTGGGAGGTCTTGGGATCGAGTCCGGGCGAGGACTTTCTAATTTTTGACCATCCATGGTGGGTCGTTGTTCGGATTCCACGTTTAGGTGTAGGTCTAAAGTGGAGCAACAAGCTTGACCTTCGTCAGAATGAACAATTCGGGAGAGAGCAAAACCAAATTAAAAGTGATTCCAAGGTCTTTCGTGTATATATATATATATATATATTTAGGAGAAATCCAATGACAAGGAGAAATGTAAATGCCATGAAAAGTCTTCTTTAATGCGCAACGTTTCGAGCAATACGCTCATCTTCAGGCTGTTTAATAACAATGTGAAATTAAAATCAATATTGAATGAAAAACAAGACAAAGAAAATTTCTATAACCTATTCATAAAGGCAAATTTTAAAAGACTGAGAAAAGAGGGTTAAATTCTAAGTTATACAGATTTACATATAAAAATTAAGAAGCTATTTTTAAATACATATAGTAAATGTAAAATTAATACACTGGAAAAATTAACAATAGTACACTGGAATAATGAAACTAACTAACCTTTCACTGCAATTTCCGAGGCTAACTGATTTAAGCAGAGGCAAGACGAGAAAACAAAAGATGGCGAGGGCGATTGGGGAAGGGGGGATTATAAGGAATTGGGGAAGGAGGAGGGATTATAACAAATTTAGAGGGACGGCTGATGAGTCAACATTTAGAGTAGGGGACAATGTTTTAATGTAAAGCGATTCCAAAATTCTTAGTGAGTTGGGACAAGTATTACAACCAAGAATTTTAAAATTGTCTAAAGTGACATCAGTTTTACATTTTATACTGTGTTCCCGAATACTCGAAACTTCTTTAGTTTTTAAAATTTTACCTGTTCGGCCACTTATTCCCATATGCGAATAAAATCTAGCCCTGAGAGAGCGAACAGTGCTGCCAATGTAATTCCCAAGGAGACACCTAGGGCTGGTAAATAAATATACAACACCGCTACGCAACGAGTCAGGGGTTCGATCCTTCGTTGAGAAAAAGCTACCTAAAGACGTTTTATTAATAAATATGATGCGGAACCACTTTCACTGGTTTGGGCATGAATTTTTTTAGTTTTACTGATTTCAACTATAAGATGTCTTGTATTAAAACTCTCCTGTTCAGAGGATATAATTTGACCTCTAGTTTTACCTTACTTAATGATGAATTTAATAATCTAAGATCATACTTTACTAATAATAGTTTTCCTGTTCAATATGTAGACAAACTAATTAGATCCTTCTTAAATAATGTTTATAGCCCTCAACTTCCTTGTATTACAGTGCCGAAGGATATAAAATATTTCTTGGTACCTGAAATGGGTCCTTTGAATAAGGAATTTAAGCTTAAATTTACAAAGTTGTTAAGGAAATTTTTTTATCATACTGATTTCCGCATCATATTTTTAATAAAACGTCTTTAGGTAGCTTTTTCTCAACGAAGGATCGAACCCCTGACTCGTTGCGTAGCGGTGTTGTATATTTATTTACCTGCCGTAGGTGTCTCCTTGGAATTACATTGGCAGCACTGTTCGCTCTCTCAGGGCTAGATTTTATTCGCATATGGGAATAAGTGGCCGAACAGGTAAAATTTTAAAAACTAAAGAAGTTTCGAGTATTCGGGAACACAGTATAAAATGTAAAACTGATGTCACTTTAGACAATTTTAAAATTCTTGGTTGTAATACTTTTCCCAACTCACTAAGAATTTTGGAATCGCTTTACATTAAAACATTGTCCCCTACTCTAAATGTTGACTCATCAGCCGTCCCTCTAAATTTGTTATAATCCCTCCTCCTTCCCCAATTCCTTATAATCCCCCCTTCCCCAATTCCTTATAATCCCCCCTTCCCCAATCGCCCTCGCCATCTTTTGTTTTCTCGTCTTGCCTCTGCTTAAATCAGTTAGCCTCGGAAATTGCAGTGAAAGGTTAGTTAGTTTCATTATTCCAGTGTACTATTGTTAATTTTTCCAGTGTATTAATTTCACATTTACTATATGTATTTAAAAATAGCTTCTTAATTTTTATATGTAAATCTGTATAACTTAGAATTTAACCCTCTTTTCTCAGTCTTTTAAAATTTGCCTTTATGAATAGGTTATAGAAATTTTCTTTGTCTTGTTTTTCATTCAATATTGATTTTAATTTCACATTGTTATTAAACAGCCTGAAGATGAGTGTATTGCTCGAAACGTTGCGCATTAAAGAAGACTTTTCATGGCATTTACATTTCTCCTTGTCATTGGATTTCTCCTAAATATTAAATTGAAGCTCTGTAGAAGCAACCCGCATGATTATATACAGGGTGGGCGGAAAGTAGCTCCCTATTTTGGATTGGTAAAAAAATACGTATATTATCCATTTATTTCAGAAGAAATAATATGAAAAGGTAGGCATACATGGTAGGTTTTCTCTAAAATTCAATGTGGGCTCCAACTCTTTCCACCAGCTTCTGGAGCCGCCCAGGAATGGCGTCCACTGACTTTAGCAGGAACTCCGGCGGGATGGAGGACATGACTTCCCGAATTCGGTCCTCCAGTTCTTCCAATGTCCTCGGTTTGGTGCGGTAGACTTCTTCCTTTACCCACCCCAAAGAAAGAAGTCGCACGGTTACCGCTGAAAAACGGCAGAATCGGTTCAGTGTAACGGTGTGGTGTGGTATGACCTCAGATCAGGTTGTGGGCCCGTTCCTTCTGCGCAACACCATGAATGCTGAGCGGTACCTTGCTATGTTGCGAAACGAGGTCTGACCGGTTGTCAGCACATGGGAGAACATCGACGATCTGATATTTATGCAAGATGGCGCCCCTCCGCACTTCGCTCTTGTTGTCCGTGAGTGGCTGGATGCCCACTTCCCTGGGCGTTGGATGGGTCGTCGTGGTCCACATCAATGGCCAGCCAGGAGCCCCGACTTGACACCGTGCGACTTCTTTCTTTGGGGGTGGGTAAAGGAAGAAGTCTACCGCACCAAACCGAGGACATTGGAAGAACTGGAGGACCGAATTCGGGAAGTCATGTCCTCCATCCCGCCGGAGTTCCTGCTAAAGTCAGTGGACGCCATTCCTGGGCGGCTCCAGAAGCTGGTGGAAAGAGTTGGAGCCCACATTGAATTTTAGAGAAAACCTACCATGTATGCCTACCTTTTCATATTATTTCTTCTGAAATAAATGGATAATATACGTATTTTTTTACCAATCCAAAATAGGGAGCTACTTTCCGCCCACCCTGTATATATATATATATATATATATATATATTTGTTTAATATCGAGAAATTTCAGCTCTTAAGATATGGAAGAAATGAGGAACTAAACCAAACTGCATATTATGCCCTAGATAGAGAGGAAATTCAGAGAAGCAAGAAAGCAATAGATTTGGGAGTTATAATAACCGACGATGCAACTTTTGAGACACAAAATCTGATAACAATAAACAATGCAAAAAGAGTCGAGAGACAAGTACTGAAACCCTTTAAAAGAAGGGACAAGAGAGTAATAATTCCCCTGCTGAAAACACTGATCATACCAAAACGTCAATACTACTGTCTTGACGTCCCCATATAAAAAGGAAGAAATTAATAAACTAGAAGAAATTCCAAGAAATTTCACAACCAACATTGATGTCTGCAAAGAAATCAGCTACTGAGAAAGACTACGTAAATTAAATCTGTACTCCTTGGAAAGAAGAAGAGAGAAGTACACCATAATTTATATATGGAAAATGACTGAAAAACTGGTACCTAACTTCAAACTAAACCCAATTAACACCCAAACAACACTGGAAAATAGGAAATGTAGAATGTGTAGTGTTTCCAAACTAAAGGCCCGACAAGGGACACCCTCAACACTGAAGGAAAATAGCTTGGTTGTCATGGAGGTTAAAATTTTTTAACCAGCTTCCAAATGACCTCATGAACGTCAAAGAGGCCAAAATTGAAGTCTTCAAAAGAAGACTAAATGCCTGGTTCAGGACAGTACCAGATGAGCCAGGTGTGCCTGGCTATGTGCGATGGAGATCGCAAAAAAGCAACTCGCTCTTCCACCAAGCCAGGCTTAGAGGTGGGGCCACCAGTTTTACCTTCGTGTGGAGAGAGACCAACGCACGGAACTGCTACGAGGTTTATGAGGCATATATATATATATATATATATATATATATATATATATTATATACACACACACACATATATATATATATATATATATATATATATATATATACACACTTTTAAGTGCAATAAACGCCCTATATAAGAGGAAAAGAAAGGAAAATGCATTTGAGTAGAAAATTGTAAACAAATGGAACTGAATTCAAACCCTCGTCAAATAGTTTCAGACTCAACGCCTTTACCAACCACACCATCCGAGATCTAAAAAACCATTCAAAAGATTTCTGCAATTAAGAGCATTTATATGCTTTATAAAGGCGAGAGACTACAGGGGAAGCATAATGAATCAATGTAAATATTGGCCTTCCTTGAATGGATCTTTTTGGGTTACTGGGATGACTCGGTGAGTGAGAATGCTGACTCTGAAACTATGCGAGGCAGGTTCGAGTTCTCACCTCCCAGTTTTCCACTTGAATACTTTATCCTTTCTTTTCATTTTATATAATATATATATATATATATATATATGGGATGAATTTCACAATTAAACACGTGAATTGAATGAATGATGCAAACCCACAGGGAAAAAGAAAAATGATTTCAAGGCCTTTCGTGTATTCAGAAGTACACCTCGTCAGGGAATGAAGGGAGAGAGCGAGATGACGAAAATATATACATATGCACAACGGGACAGAAAAATAAAAAGATTAGCACATGATTAACAAGAGTTGATTAAAGGGAAAAGGTATTTTAACAGGATATTGTCAATTTTATACATTCCCGCACTGTTATTGAAATTATTTTTAAAATGGATAAATGCACATTCTAGAATATTCCTTTCAATTATATTTGTGTTTTTAATAAGCGCTTTAGAACTATGCCACTTAATACTATGGTTACATCTCTACATATGGTTAAACAAGGCACTAGAATTATTTGCTGTTCTACACGCATATTTATGCTGTTTTACCCTGATATCTAACTTTTTTCCCGTTTAACCTATATATACTGAGTTACATTGTGTACCTCCGATCGAATACACACAGCTAACCGCATTATCCGGGCTGTTCTTTATTAGGCATGATTAAATAGTATTATTATACTTGAAGACTACGTTGATACCAATTGCTTTAAGTAAAGTCGGGAGATATTTAAAATTAACATGATAAGGCAGGCTAGGGATATTTTTACGCTCAAATTCCTTTAGAGTTACACTATTATAATACCTAATCTTAGCTTTCCTAAGGCAGTTATCTAGAAATGAAATAGGCTAACATAATTTAGTACCAATATTCATGATATTGCATAACTCGGAATCTAAAAATTCAGGACTGACAACTGTCAATGTTCTAAGAAATATAGTAGAGAAAATAGAGAAGATTTTATCGAGGGATGATGGGCAGAATAAAAATGCACATAAGAGTTATTATTAGTTGGCTTACGAAAAACTTCAAATTTGAAATGATTGAAGCATCTCCAAATTTTTAAATCCAGAAAAGATAAGCATCCATCATTTTCTTTTTCAACAGTGAACTTAATAGATGGGACTAAATTGTTGAGCCTACCACGCAAAGCTGGGCACTTGCGGATTTTTTTGCGGTACTGCGGTACTGCGGTACTACCGTGTTTGTCGGTACCGCGGAAAGTACCGCGGGAAATTTGAATGCGGTAGCGGTACTGCTGTACTTTCAGCGATCCTTTGCGGTACTGCGTTATGCGGTACCGGTTTGGTAGTGCGGTAGTACCGCAGTACCGCAAAAAAACCGCAAGTGCCCAGCTTTGCTACCACGAAATAAGTCAACATACAAATGTAACTCAGTATATATAGGTCAAACGAGAAAAAAGTTAGATATCAGGGTAAAACAGCATAAATATGCGTGTAGAACAGCAAATAATTCTAATGCATTGTTTAACCATATGTAGAGATGTAACCATAGTATCAAGTGGTATAGTTCTAAAGCGCTTGTTAAAAACACAAATATAATTGAAAGGAATATTCTAGAATGTGCATTTTCCATTTTAAAAATAATTTCAATAACAGTGCGGGAATGTATAAAATTGACAATATCCTGTTAACATACCTTTTCCCTTTAATCAACTCTTGTTAATCATGTGCTAATCTTTTTATTTTTCTGTCCCGTCGTGCATATGTATATATTTTTGTCATCTCGCTCTCTCCCTTCATTCCCTGACGAGGTGTACTTCTGAATACACGAAAGGCCTTGGAATCATTTTTCTTTTTCCCTGTGGGTTTGCATCATATATATATATATGTGTGTGTGTGTGTGAGTGTGTGGAATAAACAAACCTAATGTGCATGGAACAGGGAACTCTTCTGAGATAATTAAATCCACTATAGTCCGAATAAGTAATGATAAATGGCAAATACTAAAGTTTTTCTTTTCCATGATGGCAGACCAACGTGGGCAACGGGTCACTAGCAAAGAGTTCTCAAAATATAGTTTTCCTCACCAGCTATCTGCATCCTGTGGTTTCAGTTTGAAATCGGGTACATTTTTGTTCCGCTCCCTGTACATGTACTGCATTTACATTTTTTATGTATATGCATACATGGCAATACACTTTATCATACCCTGTATACATATATTATGTACATACATAAAATAAAAGAAAGACAAAAGCTGTACTTCAGGTGTCAAGAGTACACAATTAGAGTAACATTTTGTATTTTTGTTCACATTGTATTCAGGTAGTCCTATAAAAGATCAAATTTAGAGTGTACATCTTTAACGTTTGGAGCAGTAATATAAGGTAACAGTAGAAAAGGTGTTGCACAAAGGCGAAACATTATTTCATAACATTCAAATCTTAATAATACCTTCTAGAATCTAGAGTACTGTTTTAATGACATAAGGTCTAAAGATAGAGAAGCGTACTGTATAACATAGTAGTTAATGAATAGCTATAATAGACTTCAAAGAAAAAATTCGTAATGATACTTAGATATAAATTTCTATCACCAAAGAGATGGAACGGGCACATCATGAAACCGGAAAATTCTTAATCCTACGACGGAGCTTGTACAATAAAGAATTTTTAGTCGTGCGTGATGAGAGAAATTCGGTTTCATTGTAGTATGGTCGAGGGGAATCTAACCAAATACCCATATTTTCTTTACACAACAGACATTATTATGCTGAAGTCTTGAAAATTCTATGTACTCGCTAAAGTATATCCAAGTACGTCGCATATCACTCGTCTCTGTAACTATATAGGAAGGAAGGAAGGAAAGGAAGGAATTCCTTATATTACTACTAAAGACGTACATTAATTTTTCTTTTATGCAGGAAGGAAGGATAGGAATAAAAGGAATTAAAGTAGAAATTAAAGGACATACACACACACACACACACACACACACACACACACACACACACACACACACACATACATATATATATATATTTAGAATGGTGTTCCTCTCCCCCTTGCATTATGTAAAGCTGACACATGTTCTGGCATTCCATTGATGAGCTTTGCCATTTGTTGTTGAGGAGAATCATCGTGGTGTCTATTTACTTTTGCCAATCCTCTTTATACAGTGTATATCGTGATAACGACGCGTCCTATTTCGTGCAGTACGCTAATTAATAGTTATGTTTTTTGTTATGACGTTTGGGATTGATGTTTGTTCTCGGTACTTTATGGCTCAGTCGTGGCACGTAGCACTTTTCTTTACAGTCTTATCAGATGGTACATGAAATAAATAAAACCTGTATTTAATTTAAATAAAAACTTGTTTGGATTTTAGACTAAGAAAATAGTGGTCAAAATATAACATTATATTTACTTGGAAGAAATCATTTTCAAACTTTACATATATGAGGTTAATCCCAGTACCAAGTAATATAATTTTATATGCATCATTTACTTAATCCAATCTGAACAAAACTGGGCGTAATAAATTTGAACACAATACTTTGTTCGTCTAAAATCCAAAAAGTGTTTTTGGTTAAATTAAACAAAGAGTATTTTGGGTGTAGTTTGAGGGGACAGATTTTTTAGTGTACACGCGTGGAGCTCACAATTACCAGATTAAATTGCGCCAATCAGTTTGGATGGAGAACATTACACCTCAGAATGAGAATTCCCACAGACAGAATAGTTCTAAAACTAAAAGAATGTTAAACATTGTGAAAAAAAAAATTAGTGACTTGAAAGTGAACTATATTTTCAACGCGAAACATCTACTGATTTAATGCAATTTATGTTGAAGCTATAATGAACACTCAGATGAGTAATTCTCTCTTCAAATTTGAATTAAAATTGTGTGTGTGTGTGTGTGTGTGTGTGTGTGTGTGTGTGTGTGTGTGTGTGTGTGTATTTTAATTCAAATCTGAATAGAAAACTACTAACCTGAGGAGATCTCTCAAGTTGCCACTCGATGACTTCCCATTTTATTCCTTGCCCAAGAAAGTGAAATCCCCAAGTGAGAATCTCAAGTGAGTCAATTCTCAAAACGATCCATTCCCATTCCAAATGTAGGATTTCCTCGGGTATGCAACTACATCGTGATCTTTATTCACCCTTTCCCAAATCAAGAATCGCTTCTCTCAAATTTGGAATTCTTTCTTGGAGGATTCCCACTTTCTGACAGTGGATGAAAATGGAAATAACATTGAGTTAGAAGTTTAAATGAATTAATAAAAGCTTTTTAACTTTTTATAGTAGTTTCAATATGATATTTTATCCTATAGAGTCTAAAAAAAATCCTTTTCAGTCTATAGTATAGACTGAAAAGGATTTTTTTTTTTACACGAAACTTCCTAAATTGGTTTGCCGGCATGAAGTTTGTTGTAGATGCCATGGCAATGCTGCCACAATAAACACTCTTTTTGAGAATCACTAGACTACACACACACACACACACACACACACACACACGATGCAGGTATATATATATATTGCGGAAGCAATGATAATAGAAGCACTCTCAGATCTGGAAGAGGGAATCAGAGTGGGAGGTAAATTGGTCAAATCTCTAAGGTTTGCAGATGACAAGGCATTTGTTTGTAGTACTGAGGAAGGACTGAAAAGAATGGTCAATAGCTTGACAACAACGGCGGAAGAATTCGGAATGAGAATTAATGAGACCAAGACAAAGGTAATGAAAATTGCAAGAAGGAAAGGAGCACAAATGAACCTAACGATAGGAAATCGGACCTTAGAAGAAGCTGAGCAGTTTAAATATCTGGGAAGTTTATTAACCAACAGTGGAGATTGCAATAAGGAAGTAAGATCTAGAACTGGTATGGGTAATGTAGCTTTTGAGAGACAGAAAAGACTACTTACAGGTAAACTCAACTTGAAACTGAAGAAAAGGTTATTAAAAAGCTTGATATCGAGTGTGGTACTGTATGAAGCAGAAACATGGACACTGAGAATAACTGAAAAGAAACTCCTGGAGAGTTTTGAAATGTGGATTTGGAGAAGAATGCTAAAGATAAGCTGGACGGAACACCAAAGTAATGAGGAAGTATCGCAACAGGTGAGGGAGGAAAGAAGACTCATTAAGGTGATAAGAGAAAGACAGAGGAAATGGATCGGACATGTGTTGAGAGGAGAAGGATTGTTGAAGGAGGTGATAGAGGGCAGATATGAAGGTAGAAGGCCGAGGGGAAGGAAAAGGAAAGCAATGCTGGATGATTTGAAGGCAGGCAGATGCTACCATGAAATGAAAAGGATAGCTCAGGATAGAACACTTTGGCGGGACATATGAGTTGGACCTGCCTGATAGGCAGAACACGATGGATGGAGTATATATATATATCCATTCATTTAACGAAGGTCAAGCTTGTTGCTGCTCCTCTCGAGTTGGCCTGGTGAAATAGAAAGTTGGTTTCTTGTGCTCTCCACTTCACATAGACAGGTATGCCCGGCTCATCTGGGATTGTTCTGAACCAGGCGTGGAATCTTCTTTTGAAGATACCCACCGCAAACCACACTTTTCAATGTTGTTTGGGGGATTATAGGGTTCAGAGTAAGATTAGAGTAAGATAATGGTGTACCTCTCTCTTCTTCTTTCCAGTGAATATAAGTTTAATTCACGTGATCTTTCCCAGTAATTTAGTTCTTTGCATCCATTGATCTTGGCTGTGAAGCTTCTCTGAATCCCTTCTAGCTGATTAATGTCTTCCTTTTTATAGGGGATGTTAAGACCAAGCAGTATTCCAATTTGGGCATGATCAGTGTTTTCAAAAGAGGACTCATTATATTCCTATCCCTTCATTTAAAGGTTCTCAATATCTGTCCAGTTATTCTTTTTACTCTGTTTACTGCTATTTTATTTTGTGTTTCAAATTTCGCGTCATCAGTCATTACAACACCTAAATCTTTTGCTTTAGAATTTCTCTGAATTTCCTGACCATTTGGGGTATACTGTAGTATTCCATGGATTTTAGGTCCTCCCTTCTTCCGTACCTTAACAGTTGAAATTTCTCAGTGTTAAATTTCATATTGTTGCCTTCCGACCAATTGTAGATTCTGTTCATGTCTGTTTGTAGGGATCCTATATCCTCTGGGTTTCTTATTTTTCTACTAATATTTGTGTCATCGGCAAACGATGCTACTGTACTGTCACTAGTAACGTCCTCATCTATGCCAGTTAGCATGATTATGAAGAGTAATGGGGCTGATACTGTTCCTTGTGGTACTGAGTTAAGGACTTCTAATTCTGATGAAGATATTCCTTGAAATGTAACGACTTGCTCCCGCTCACCCATTTTCCTACTTTTCCTGTTGTTCCCATATATTTCAGTTTATATGATATGTCACACTTGTCGAACACCTTGGTAAAGTCTGTGTATATTACAGCATAGTTTTCATTACTTTCAAGTGCATCAATAATGTTGTTATAGTGTTCCATTAGTTGTGATAGGCATGATCTGCCTGACCGAAACCCGTGTTGGTTATCATTTAATTTTTTCCGAGTTTCCAAAAAGCCATAGATTTTTTCTCTAACTATTTTTCAAATATTTTAGTGAGATGAGATGTGAACGACACTGGCCTATAGTTTTTGGCCTCGAATCGATCTCCTTTATATATTGGAACTATGTTCGCTCTCTTCAGGATGCCCGGTATTTCTCCCGTGTCAAGTGATCGTCTCCATATCCAATATAGAGGCTTAACCCTTTAAGCCCTGAATTTTTTGTAGGGTTAAGTTATGAATGCGTGTATTTGAAACGTTAGCAATTTGTACCAGTCGTCCTTAAAGGGTTAACGATTGCATTCTTGCAGTTTTTGATCAGTGTGGCATTCCGTTTCTCCGGTCTTGCCGCCGAGTGTGCTTTTAGTTTCCCTATAGTTTGTGTAGTACCATCTGTTGTAAAGTTGAAGTCTGTTGTACTTTCCCCTTGTAATTCTTCTTCAAAGAACGCGATTTTATCACATATCAGTTTATCAGTTTTGGGGATAGTGAAAGATGATTCATACTGAGCTCTTAATATTTCAGATATCTCTGTTAGATCATCAGATAAAGCAGTCTTCATTTTTCGGTCCGATAGTCGCGTGATTTTTCGACTTCTTTTTTGCAAAATTATAGACGTACTTTGAGTTAACCTTTATCGCTTCTATAGCGTCTTCTTCTTTCTCTGTATGCTTCTCAATTAGGTCCTGTATGGCGCAAACTATACCCTGCAGTTTATCGTTTAATATTTTTCTGATGTTGTCTTTGCAGTTTCTTAATTTTATAGTCACTCTTTTTCTCTTGCGAAACATTGACCTTTTTCGGCTCTCAAACCTGCGTCCCTTTCCCCTTTGTCGCATCTTTGGGACTTGTCTTTCCACTATTTCCAGCGTCTTTGGTAAGGTAATTAGCATCTCTTCCTTTGTCTTGGCCTTAAAGATGGTTTTTCCAGTCTTTGCTTCCATGCTGGATGCAACACCTTCCCAGTTTATAGCTATAGAGTGAAAATTAAAAATTTCGAATTTGTTACTTTCTCTAGTGTGTGTTCTTTCCTTTCCTGTTGCTTTTGTATTGGTTGTTATTTCAATAATGTTTTGATCAGATATTATAGTTGGGGATATTTCTATGTTATCAATTAGGTTGCTGCTGTTTGTGAATACCAAACCTAGGCAGTTGTTTTTCTTGTATTTTCTGTTATTTCTTGTGTTAACGTAAATTCATCGGCTAGAGCTAGTAGCATTTTTGCCTGCTCCTGGTCTTCTCGTGTGCCCCCCCATGTCTTGGTGTATACATATATTTTTTCCTATCCTTTTATTTTTCATAAATGAAAAATTAAAATCACCACAGAGAAAAATATTTGGGGTTGGAGAACGTAGATCTTTCACCCAGTTTCTGACCTCTGTAATGGAATCTGAGAATTTTGAAGTTGGCATGTTCAGGGGTCTATGTATGTACAGTATTATAATTACTACCATATTTAATTTTTCGACATTTGCTGCTACATATTTTACGTAGTTGTCTGAAGTACTTATAGTCATTTCTGCCATATGTTTCTTGCGTGTATAACTAGCACATCCTCCTTTACGCCTTACTGTTCTGTCGGCTCGGAGTATGTTATAGTTGTCAATATGTATTTCTTTTTTGTCAACACAAAACTCAGTTTTTACAGTTCGTCTGGCAGTCCTTTATATGGGTTTCTGTGAGGCATGCAAAGTCTGCTCTGGTTTCTTGCACGAGTCATTTCAGGTATGTGACTTTGTCCAGGGAATGGTTTGGTTTAAGGCCTTGAATGTTGGCAAGGATTATTTTTATGTTTTCGCTTTCGTTTTTCCATTTATGTAGTTCCGATTCGTTTTCCAATGGTGGTGCAAGTTTCGTTGCCTTGTGATCCTCCGAGAATTTTCCTCTATCTTTTTCGATACCTGTTGTCCCGATATCACATGTAATGTATGCCTTCTGTACGACTCTCGGATCCCTGTATTTATCAGTTGGCTTTGTATTTGCTGGATGGTATTTAGCAGTTGAATTGTGTTGGCTACATCTAAAAAATTGGTAGCTCACTTTGGTGCTGGGCTGGTTTAGCCTGCTCACCTGTCGCGTTCCTTTGAGGGTAGTAGTAACGGCATTTGTGTCCGTTTTTCACCTTCCATATTTTGCATACGTTTTGCAAATAGTAAGATGGTGAAACTTGCATTCGTTTTCAAATTTACAATATCCATTTGTGTAATTGAATTTACATAAAGTGGGATGTGCATAGATGCATTGCCCATCCCGGTATCTGCAGTGCCCTTTTGAACAATATTTACATACGATATTTTCTACGTTTCTAGTCCTTGTCGTCTGTTTATTTCTATTTTTAGGTTTGGCGGTCATTTTATCATTATCATTATCATTATTTTTATTATTACCATCATCATTATTTTTATTATTATCATCATTATTATTTTTATTATTATTATTATTATCATTATTTTTTATTATCATTATTTTTATTATATCATTATAATTTTCTACGTTTCTAGTTCTTGCCGTCCGTTTATTTTCTGTTTTTAGTTTTGGTCGTCTTTTTCTCATTATCCCTGTTAGGCAATTTTACCATATGGCAGATTTTACTTGTTTCTTTTCTTTCTTTTACAGTAATGTCTTCTTTCCGTGTTAGATTTTCATTTGTTCCTCTCTCATCCACATCGTTTTGCTTTGGGACATTTCGGTACTCTTTTTTCCCCATTATTTTCTCCTTTTCTGTAGCGTTCTTATTCGTATTTTCCACTTCTTTGAATACTACAAATGAGTTTACAGTCTCGGTACATGCGCCACACAGAAATTTGATCCCCGTGATTTGTTTGGCGTTCTACAGAAAGGATATTTTCTTATCATCCCAATTCATAGAGATAAAGTCGTACAGTTTTTGACCTGATTGCGCATTTTCAGTTGTTTCTAAATTACATAAGTTTCAAATTCGGCGAGAAATTGAACCCATGGTCGTGTTATTTATTACCGTCGTCGTTCAACACACACACACACATATTTTTTCTTTTTTCTTTCGCTGGGTGTCGGTCACGAGGGTTTGAGTTTTATGACCTTTTTCCTGCCTTGTTCGAAACTTTTCTCAAATGCCTACTGTGTTTCGATTAAATATATAATTTAAACTTGTGATAATTTGTGTAAACTACAGTATATTGCACTTTCTTACAGTCAATGAATTTCACTATATAATGTATATGCACGGATTCACTAGTACTTTAAAGTACACTTTCGGGTGTAAATAGAATAAACCGCCGAGAAGTTATTCCCTTCTTATTTTGATATTAATACAGAGAGAGAAACAAACCGTTCATTCCCCACGAAGTACAATATATATATATATATATATATATATATATATATACAGGGTGGGCCGAAAGTCTGGATCCATAGGAAAATATTTATTTTAATACATAAATTACAACAAATGGTAAATACTTAAAATTAATATCAACTTTAACTCGTAAATGCGTATCCGTGATACTGTACAGTAGTTCGTACTCCAGTATAAATACTCAAATACTTTTTTTATTTCAGCCCAGAAATGGCTTCGAATCTAACAACAGAAGACCGGGTAGAACTTGTGCTCATGTACGCAAGACAGGGCGCTACATACAGAGAAGTTGCTACCGAATTCAATAGAAATCATCCTGATAAGCATCCAGTAACACATGCGACTGTTGGCAAGTTGTTTAAACGTTTCAAAGAAACAGGAAGTGTACATGATCGACGGCGTTCTGGTCGTCCAAAAACTGCAACTGATGAAAATACTCTGCAATGGTATGTGAAACTTTAACGAATAGTCCAGTAAAGTCAACAAGAAGATTATCAAATGAAACACGCATCTCGAGAACGTCAATTCGAAGAATTATTAAAAATCATAAATTCCATCCCTAAGTGTCTCGATGTCAGAGGCCGCCAATTTGAGCATTTGTTATAATTTGTTTTTATACTGGAGTACGAACCACTGTACAGTATCACGGATACGCATTTACGAGTTAAAGTTGATATTCATTTTAAGTATTTACCATTTGTTGTAATTTATGTATTAAAATAAATATTCTCCTATGGATCCAGACTTTCGGCCCACCCTGTATATATATATATATGAAAAATTATTTCACGAAAGTGGTTTTATTCATCATATATATATATATATATATATATTAGGGTGTTCCACTTTTATCAAGTTATAAATTTCACTACACCTTGCTCTTCCCCGTACAACTTATGATCTATAAAGCATATGTATCAAATTTGAAGCAAATTGAATACCATTTAGAGGTTGCACACTTATGTCACCTCTGATACCTTAGCCCTTTGTAACCAAATCTCGAGAACGTCCCGACTTCCAACATATTGTAATGTTTTCTTTTCTTTCACAGGTGCAAAAAGTGTTGAAAATGGAAAGAAAGAAGATTTATCTGGCTGATTGAAAAGACTCCACTCGAAGAGCTCTTAGGAGCAAGATTGCCATCCCGGGAGCAAGTCCTCCTCTGCTTTATGTACCATCACCTGGAGCTGAAGGAAACAACTCCCCTTGCCATCAAGTCTACGAGTATCAAGCTTCAAGAAGTTTGGAAGAAGGCGAATATCCCCGTGAAGAAAGAGGAGAACATTAGAGCTGCTATACTAAAGCTTTACAAAGAGTACCAAAACTTGAAGAAGGAGAGGTCGAGAGAGACGGACAAAGCCATTATGAAGTGTCAGGTGTGGAAGGGAGACCTTGCTGACCTTTACGACATCGCTTGTCAAGGTGTGATGAGCATGAGTTCAGTTCCGGAGGAGGACAAGGTTTTCTTGTCCTCCCAGAGGGAGGACAGAATTAGTTCTTCAGTGGCTGGGGTGGAGAGGAAACACACCATGGCTGTCAAACGGAAAGATGAAGCAGCTAAGAAACTTGAACTTCGAAAACGAAAGCATGCTGAAGAAACTGAAAAGATCTCCGAGAAAATGAAGCTGGATAGCACATCCTCTAGCTCAACGGCGACAACAGATGATGATGATGAAGATTTTGCTGCTCCATTGGCCTCTAAGTCACCTCGTCGTTCCAAGAACACACGTGATCAAACACTCGTGGCTACTTGGGATAGAGAACAACTCTCTATTCGACAAGCAAGCACTTCCTTCATTGCAACTGCTAAAAGTCTCGGACAAGATGTATCGCAGATTATTATTTCGCCATCAACTGTTCATCGAGCACGTGCCAAATATCGAGAGAAAATGGCCAAACAATTTGAGGAGTCGATCTTCAAAGATCCACCTCTCTTATTTCTGCACTGGGACAACAAGCTACTACCCCAAGCTGCTGGCGGAAGCTCTAGAAGCTTGGAAGACAGAGTAGCTGTTGTGGTAGCAGGAAAGGAGTTCGAGCATCTTCTTGGAGTACCTGTTGCCCAGGATGGTACTGGTGAACAAATGGCTCGAGCCGTCATCCAGGAGCTGCAACGATTTGGAATTCAGGACCGCATCGTTGGCCTCTCGTTTGACACTACGGCGTCCAATACCGGACTTCTGCAAAGGGCATGTATGGGGATTGAACAATTCCTTGGTCGGTCGCTCTTGTGGTTTGTGGTTGCCTTGCCGTCACCACATTTATGAGCTCATTTTGAAGGAGGTCTTTCATAAGTCCCTGGGACCAACAAGTAGTCCTCAAATCCTGTTGTTTCGACGATTTCAGCAGCGTTGGGACTTTATTAACAAAAATTGTTTCAAAACCATGATCGATGAAGAAGAGCCAGCCACTAGGTACTTGGAAGATGAACGAATCAGGATGGTGAGTTATCTTCGTGGAGTCATTGAAAGTTCATGTCACCCGAGAGAAGATTATGAGGAACTCCTCAAGCTGTCGCTCCTTTTCCTTCAGGACTCCAGGCGCCCATAATCAAGCCAGGTGGATGGCGAAAGCTATCTATGTGGTGAAAATGGTTTTGTTCCGGGAGCAACTGGAACTCACCGACCGAGAGGTGAAGGGATTGCATGACGTGGCCCTTTTTACGTGTTTCATTTATGTCCGGTTCTGGCACGAGGCAGTGGTCAGTAGGTGGGCCCCGAAAAATGACCTAGACATGATTCAACTGTTGATTTCATATCCGAACAAGGACCTGGGCCAGGCTGCCTTGAGGGTTGCCAAAAGGCATCTATGGTATCTCTCGGAGACTCTAGTCGGCTTGGCTTTCCTTGATGAACGGATATCGCCAAATGAGAAAGAAAAGATGTTCCAGGCCTTGAACAAACCTGCGTCGAGGAAGGAACTCAAACGACTCGAGTGGAAAAACCTGACTTTTGAAGGCAAAGATCTGAGCAACTTCGTCACTCAAAGGACGAAGACATTCTTCGACAACTTCGGCGTCGGAGATGTCGACAACGTAGAGGAGTACACCAAAAATGACGGCTTGAGAGAGTCAGTCAACGCGCTGGAAGTCGTAAACGACACAGCGGAGAGGGGAATTGCATTAATCAAGCAATTCAATGAATCAGTCAAGGACGAGGAGCAAAAACAATTCTTGTTGCGGATTGATGAACATCATCGAAAGGAGGTGCCGAAAAGAACCAAGGCGGGAACGTCCTTGTACCAATTCAAAAATTGATTCGGATTTTCTGATTTTAATACTAGAGTTTTTTATTTTCTGTGCTTCCAAGGGAGAATTCTTTTGTAACACTGAAGAAAATTTTGTATTATTAAATTGTATTGTATTGTGTAATGTGTATTGATTTGAATTTTCCAATTTTATTATTAGAGTTTTTCATTTTCCGTGGTTCCAAGGGAGAATTTTTTCGTAACACTGAAGAAAATTGTTTATTATAAAAGGTTCAAATGTGTGCAACCCCTAAATATCACTTAATCGTTTTCAAAATTGGTACACATCTTTCTTATATAAAAGAATAAAAGCACAAGCAAAGTGGAGAAAAATATTGACCTTTGATATTTTCCTCTGTACGAGTGAAACATCCTAATATATATATATATATATATATATATATATATATATATATATATATATATATATATATATATATATATATATATATATATATATATATACAGTATGTTAAACAGCACATAAATGTGTAAAATTACAATAAAATAGCTAAAATCCCCAGAATTTAAAAGATAAACATTAAAAAAATTTCTAAAACCTGCGAAGCTTTTTAAAAGATGCCACCCTTTTCATTCAGGCGGCGGAGGAAACTAAAAGTAGAAGAGGAGGAGAATTTTGTTTTCTAAAGAACGACGCAAAACAACGCAAAATGTTCCGAACAACGGGCAATTTTGAAAGACAAAAATTGGTGATAGAGTCAAGTTGAAAGTTGCATTTTAAACCTTGAAATTATCTACATTTTTATAATGAAGGACTCAGCGAGTTTTCTTCTATCATTATTGCTGATATTTCAAAGTAACTGAGCCTTTTTAATGTCTATATTATGGTCTCTGTCTAAACGATGTTTGTGCAAGACCGAGTTATATATGCCGTGTTCAAACTGTATTTATGTTGGTAGAGCCGTCTTTTAAAAGCAATAGTTTCACCGACATAACACTTAGAACAATCCCTGTATGTGATTCGATGAACTTCAGAATTGGAGGAACAATTTGATAGTTGATTTTTTTCGCAGGAGACCGCGAGTGGAACAGGAGATCTGTGAGACCAGGTGAAGTTGGAGTGGGTGAACAACTGAAGTGACTGAACATTAAACGGAACCACCAGAGCTTCACTAAAAATCTTAGCGCTAGTAATATTGTTATAAAATTTCTTAACAAATTTAAGAGAATTAATGTAGCAAAATTCAGATTCCAAATTGCAGATCCTCAGGACTCTCAAGAATATTCCTCGTTCTTCGGAACATTTTGTCGTTTTGAGTTGCCGGAGGCATAACAGTTGTCTAGAAAATAAATTCTTCTCCACTTCTACTTTTAGTTTCTTCCGCCGCCTGAACAAAGAGGGTGGCCTCCCTCGAAAAGCTTCGCGGTTTTTAAGTTGTCTTTTTTATCTTTGAATTATAGTGATTTTATATATACATTTGGGAATGATATATTATAATATATATATATATATATATATATATATATATATATATATATAGTGTATATGCAGTATATATAGGGCACCTATATATCTATATATATATATATATATATAGTGTATATATAGTATATATAGGGCACATATATACACACACACACATATATATATTATATATATATATATATATATATATATATATATATATATACATATATATATATAGGGGCCCTATATATAGTGTATATAGTTAGATTCGGTCGAGGGGAGAATTAAAAGTTTGTATATTTTGTCCATTAGCGCACGTCCAGTACAACTTCGTACGTTGAATTTACTTCCGCATTACTTCCTTTTTCCCTCGTTTTACCTTTTACTCTTTTACTCTTTAATCTTTACTCTTTTAACCTTCAATCTTAAAAATGGGAAAAAACGGAAGCTGAATTGTTCATTGCTCTTAATTTTATCAATTCATGTGTGTGTATGTATATATATATATATATATATATATATATATATATATATAATATATATATGATGAAAAACCACGAAGGAAAGGAAACACAAAATGGTGCTCAAGCGCTTTCGTCTAATGACATCCTCAGGAACACTGAAGTACATAAAAGGGTTACAGCCTATATATAGGTTACAGAAAGAAAAAAAAGAAAAAGAAATAATATACACACATATATATATATATATATATATATATATATATATATATATATATATATATATATATATATATAATTAGGGTGCCACACTCTATAGGGGCAGTTTTTAGAATTTGGAAATTTCGAATGGCCCTTAGTTATTGTTTGGTTGGATGAGAAAACCCTAAATATGAAGTTTGAGCCCGATCGAAGTACATTTAGAGGTTCCGCATCGACCGTTTCTGTTGTACCGTGTGTTCGAAATAATGGATTTATCTGGGAAACCTGTAACCATGGCACTATTACATATATACAGGGTTGAAAAAAACCATGGTTTTAAAAAAAAAAAAAAAACCAATGGTTTTAAAAAAAAAAAAAAAACTCAGATAACTCAATTAGGTACTGGTACTCAGAAATTAGAATTGCTGACTGTCTCATTTTTTAATTGGAAGATGTTAGATGTAAGAAGTGCTAACTTCACAAAAATGAAAATAAACCTAATAACAACATTTATATTTGTAGCTACATGCGTTTATAATGTAATTGATACAGGTAACTTCAATCCTTTTATGTGCAATGCCACTATTAAATAGGCCTGCTAGTGCAAGGTAGCTATATTATATACTACCGTACATACTAGGCTACCCTGAACTGATGGTTTTTAGGTCTTATCAATATAAATATAAGTTTTAGTTTTAGAGCTATTAGTTTATGAATTAAATAATTTGTGTTGTAAAAATTGAAATTATAAAAAAACAAAAAACCCAGAAAAACATGTTTTTTTTAAATGGTTTAAACCATGGTTTAAACCAATGGTTTAAACCATTTGGGTTAAACCAGCCAACCCTGCATATATATTGCTATAATTTAGCATTTCATAAATTTAAATATTTATAATTAATATTTGCTTCTCATTGTATATATTTTCACTACTTTTCAGCATTGAGATCTGGCAACAGCGCAACGCCGGGTTAGTGTGGTGAGTCACACTGTCACAGTCTTCAGTCAATCAGTCTCCTTCACGCATTCAACGCGTGATCATCTCGTGATGGCTACCGCAAGCTCAGTGAGATCCAAGACCGAGATATGGCTACTCGGACACGCCAACCCAAGCCCCCTAACGGGAAACAGGTTACCTTCAAATGGTGAAGTGCTTCGCCGGTTTATACAGTTTCATAAGGTGCAAAAACAACTTCTAGCCGAGGCGGCGCGTAATGTGATCGTCGAGGTGTATACTTTCTGGGCTATGGCCAGAATCCCGACCATGACCTCCAAAAGCGCTGCGCGAAAACTGCTTAGACTTTACGACAATTGGCAGGCACTGCAGCGCAGCCGGAAGCGGTCCGGCGCCACAGGTGAGGCAGCCAGGGCGGCCTTCACCGAGGGACTCGATGACATTTTTGACGTGGCTCTCGACAACGCCCTCTCCGTCATCACCATCCAGGAGGATCGCGACTTCCTTCTTGCTCAACGCGAAAAGGGTCGCCGTGGTGTCATGTCCAGGGTGGACAAAATCCTCACTGGAATTGAGCAACGTGCATCCGCGCGTGAAGCTGCCAAAGAAAGGCAACGCCAAAAGCAATCAGAGCAATCACTGGCAACATCAACCCTTACATCATCAAACTCGTCGTCGTCGCCTAATTGCTCGACAGAAGAGGAAACCAATCCACTTACAAAGCGCCGTCGCAAAAAGAACATTATGACTCAAGACCTAGCGTCGGCACTGGACCGGACCAAAACAAGCAACCTTGGAGCCGTTCAACTCATGAAAGCAGCTGCTTCCAGTCTGGATATTCAAGACACAGATGAACTGGCTCTCAGTCACGAGACGATTCGGCGTTGGCGATTGCGTCATCGAGGGGAAATCGCCAAAGAAGTGAAGATGACGTTCGATCCCAGTGTCCCGCTCATCGTTCACTGGGACGGGAAGATGGTCTCCGACTTCAGCGGCAAGAAGGTCGATCGCCTCGCCATAGTTGTGTCCGGCGACGGCGTCGACAAACTTCTCTCCGTGCCGAAGCTGCCTGCTGGAACTGGTCGCGCCCAAGCAGATGCTGTGCTGAACTCGTTGGATGACTGGTGAATCGCTGATCGTGTCGTCGGGCTCTCCTTTGACACGACAGCTGCCAACACGGGCGTCGTTTCGGGCGCTTGCGTCTTCATCGAGCAGGGCCTTCACCGCCAGCTGCTGAACCTGGCCTGTCGGCACCACATGCTAGAATTGGTGGCAGAGAAAGCCTTCATCGAGTGCATGGGCCCCTCCTCTGGTCCTGACATTAAGCTGTTCTCGCGACTGAAGGAGCGCTAGCAATCCGTCTGCACCGACCAATTCAGCGCCATCTCCAAGGAAGACCTTACTAAGCCGCTGCTCAAGGCGCGAGACGATCTGATCGCGCGTTTCAAGGGTCACATCACCAAGGGCCAGCCGCGGGACGACTACCGAGAGCTCCTGGAGCTGGCGATCATAGCGCTTGGAGGCGTCCCCCAGCGAGGTGTGCGCTTCATGCGACCGGGCGCACTCCACCGCGCCCGGTGGATGGCCAAAGTGATATACGCCATCAAGCTCCACCTCTTCCGGCAGCAGCTCCCCATTAAGGCTCGCGAGGCCCGGGGCATCCTGCGCTTCGTAAACTTTGCGCTGCTGGTTTACATTCCGGCCTGGTTTACGGCGCCCCTTCCCGCCGCTGCCCCGAACTGACCTGGCGATGCTCAAGGCGCTGGTTGACTACGACAAGGTGGACAAGGACGTGTCCAAGGCTACCTCCCCTGTGTTTCGACGACATCTCTGGTACCTGAGTGAACACCTGGCCGCCCTCGCTCTCTTCGATGACGACACTCCGCTGGAGGAGAAGAGTTGAATTGCGACGGCCATCAAGGATGTCGAGGGCACCGAGGAGCCACCCAAGCGCATTGCCCTGGACGTCTGCCCGGAGGAGCTCGAGCGAAAGACAGTCGCAGACTTTTGCACGACATCCAGCACGCTTCTTTTCGAGCGGCTCGCGATCAATACTTCTTTCCTAGAGTTGGAGCAGGCTACCTGGTCGAACAATGCGTCCTACCTGGCGGGGAAACGCCGTGTCTCTACGTTGAGCGTTGTCAATGTCCGGGCGGAGCGAGGGGTCGCGCTGATGCAGAACTACAATCTCCCACTCACCAAGGACGAGGAGCAACGGCAGTACTTGATGCAAGTCGTTGAGAAGCACCGCAAAGAGCACCCGAGCGCCCGCAGCGGAAATCCTTAACGGGTTTGGGAGTACTTTATGGTATATTTGAATTTGCTTAATTTTTATAGGGTGTTACTCCTATTAATCCTGTATAACAATGTATAATCGTATATACTTTATTTCTTAGTTATTATTTTGATTTATATGGCCAGTAGGCTCAGTATATTACTATGATTAATACGAATAAAATGTTTTTTATTTTAATAATATTAAGTTGTTTTGTTGCAATAAAATTGAAATTGATTTAATGATTTTGTATTATTAATAACATTACACACAGAGAATAGTATCCTGCTACCCAGGCATGGTGGGACAAGTTTATTCCAATTAATTATGAAATAATGTTGAACAATATTGTTAAGGTGTTTGCACTGTTTGCTAGTTGCGTATTGTGTTGTTATAAGCTGGTTGCCGGTTGGTGTGGTTTGGATTACAAAGCATAAACGTATTAAGGTGAAACTTTGAAAAAAAACTTTTGAACCGCGACAAAAATATTAATATGAAAAAAAGATATTGGAGATGGAATAAACTTAATGCTATGGAAATATAGCTGTGACTGTCCTCTACGCCATGGTATATGATAGCATTTATATTGACATTGTACATGTTACTTTACCCCTTGGAGCTGGTGCAATTTCTTGGAGAAACTCATTACTTCTGACACGTGGTACGCCAGAGATGGTCGATGCGGAACCCCTAAATATCCATCAATTTGGCTAAAATTTCATATTCAGGGCTTTTTCACCCAACCTAACAATCCCACGAAGGGCAGACCTAAAAATCAAAAAATGATTTTTATGTGGCACCCTAATTATATATATATGCAATAAACGGAGAAGTAAAAATAAAAATTAAAAATTAAAGGATTATCAGAGAGGCATACAGATTTGTAAGGAAAAAATATCGATTTTTAGCACAAGATCAAATGAATTATAAAAATACAAATTTATACTGGAAATCTGCCCGGGTTTTAACACTGCCTTTTTTAGTTAAGTTTCGATGTATATAAAAATAAAATGAAAATTAAAAGTTAATAAAGTAGCATACAAGTTTACCAATGATTTAGCGTTCTACCCTTCTTATCTAAATCTGTTTTGAAGGAATTCAAAACAACAGGATCGAGTTGAAAAAGACCTTTGCTTATGTTGAAGTTATTTGAAAGTTGGATAATGGCAGACTCAAGAATATTTCTATTAACAATGTTGCTCGAGTGGAATAAAACTGAAGCATTATTCCAATCAATACAGTGGGATAACTCTGACAAATGGACAAAAAGGGCACTGGACAACTGTCCTGTTCTAACGGAATATTGATGCTGTTTTATACGTGTGTGCAAATCCTTTCCCGGCTGACCTATGTAAAAGGAATCACATTGTTTACAACCAATTTTATAAATAATGCCTGAATTATTGGTAGGGCTATTTTTTACTATGATATTTTTCCCAATATTGTTATATGAAAATACTACATTAATATCCAAAAGTTTAAGTACATTAGCAATGCCTAAAAAGCCCGGGAAAAATGGAAGTACTAAAATATTTTTTGACAAAGTACGAGTGTTATTATTGACACGATAGAAAGTTCGTTTTGCCTTGTTGAGACAAGATTCCATAAACGCAGATGGATAACACAGATCACTTCCAATACCGTTGATTTTTTCCAATTCGGCATCGATGTATTCCGGACTGGCGATCCTAAGGGCGCGGAGAAACATTGATGAAAAAATGGCCTTCTTAGTGGGGTGTCATGTCCCGAGTAAAAGTGTACGTAGGACAAATTGTTTGTTGTTTTCCGATAGATACTAAACTTAAAACCTGGGCTTTCCCTATGTACACGCACATCCAAAAATGGGATTGAATTGTCTTGTTCCACTTCTAAAGTAAACTTAATGGAGGGGACTTGATCATTTAACTGAAGGAGGAAGTTATCCAGGTCACGATTCATGGGCCAGATACACAAAATATCGTCGACGTACCGCAACCAAGGGATGCCAACCCCCAGGATTCTCGGAATGTAAGTAATTTCGAAAAACTCCATATAAATATTGGAGAGGAGGGGCGATAAGGGCTGTAACCCTTTTATGTACTTCAGTGTTCCTGAGGATGTCATTAGACGAAAGCGCTTGAGCACCATTTTGTGTTTCCTTTCCTTCGTGGTTTTATTCATCATAAATATTTTTCACGTGTTACTTTCGTGAAATAATTTTCATATAATGAACACCACGCGTTCCTTCGGCTTGCTATTCCCTCTCTTGTCTCCGTTTGTGTCCGTGTTTTCTTCTACATTAATGAAGGGGCATGCAATTCGTATCCGACGAAAGTTTCTTACTAATTGTCTAGAGGAGCAAGTTCTTCCCAAATCCCTGCTTCCGATTCGCCTCAGACAAATTGACGACCATCCGTTCAACAACTTCAGCAGATTAATTTTAAAGAAACATATTGAAGTCACCAGACAAAATGAGTGGTCCGCCTTCAAAAATTTAAACATCGCCAAACATAATTTTGTAACCGTTATTCCCCAACCGTGGATCCAACCTTTGTTTGATGAAATTTACAACGAGTTGCGTCGGAGAACTACTTCACTTCGTAACATTTTGGATCGAAAAATTAAGTCTCATTCGAAATAGTCAGTGGAGTAAAAAAGCAAGCTCAAAGTGTGTTTTGAACCTTTCTTCGAAAAACATTAGTGACGATGCAAAAAGTGCCCTTGGATATGGTATGTCCTTTTTTATTGTTAAAAAACCTTCGGCTTTACAAATTTGTTACAGTCTCGCGTGTTTTGAAAAACAGTGTAATCTCCCTCAGTATTTGTTTAACATAGTTAAAGGCCTCGTTTATAGTGCGGCGAATAGTAATTACGAAGATAACTTTCCTAAACGTTTTCGCAATAGCCTCTCACAATTAAAAAAAGATGGGGAGCTCCATATTACTAAAGCAGACAAGGCTAACACCATAGTTATTATGGACAAAGTGGACTACATCGGAAAGATGAACGAGCTTCTCCAGGACCCGCCACATACAGCAAACTTAGGAAGAACCCGCAGGATGACGTCATCAAATCATTTAATAGTGGCTTGAAACGCATTCTCAAAGATCATAAGGACTTAATTCCGCTTTTCATGTCCACTTCACCTTCTCTGCCCTACCTTTACGGTCTTATTAAAACCCACAAACCTGGCAACCCTATGCGCCCTATTATTAGCTCGGTGGGCTCTATTACTTATAAACTCTCCAAATGGCTTGTCAAAGTCTTGTCCCCAATTCTCGGAACTATCTCTGATTCACATGTAAAAAATTCCATGGATCTTACTGAAAAATTGAATAATGCACGTACTGAAACTAACGATAGATTGATCAGTTTTGACGTTTGTTCATTGTTTACAAAAGTGCCGATTGACGATATGCTTGACTTTCTCTCCCAAGAATTACATAAGTATGACCTGCCACTACCTTCACACAATTGTTTTGGATCTTATTAAGCTTTGCATCAAAGACTGTAAATTCACTTTCAATAACGAGTATTATCAACAAGTTTTTGGGATGGCCATGGGCAACCCCTTATCGCCCCTCCTCTCCAATATTTATATGGAGTTTTTCGAAATTACTTACATTCCGAGAATCCTGGGGTTGCCATCCCTTGGTTGCGGTACGTCGACGATATTTTGTGTATCTGGCCCATGAATCGTGACCTGGATAACTTCCTCCTTCAGTTAAATGATCAAGTCCCCTCCATTAAGTTTACTTTAGAAGTGGAACAAGACAATTCAATCCCATTTTTGGATGTGCGTGTACATAGGGAAAGCCCAGGTTTTAAGTTTAGTATCTATCGGAAAACAACAAACAATTTGTCCTACGTACACTTTTACTCGGGACATGACACCCCCACTAAGAAGGCCATTTTTTCATCAATGTTTCTCCGCGCCCTTAGGATCGCCAGTCCGGAATACATCGATGCCGAATTGGAAAAAATCAACGGTATTGGAAGT
This sequence comes from Bathynomus jamesi, assembly GCA_023014485.1. Taxonomy (NCBI): domain Eukaryota; kingdom Metazoa; phylum Arthropoda; class Malacostraca; order Isopoda; family Cirolanidae; genus Bathynomus; species Bathynomus jamesi. The sequence continues at coordinate 617,007 of JAJOZX010000327.1, read as the reverse complement.
GATCTGTGTTATCCATCTGCATTTATGGAATCTTGTCTCAACAAGGCAAAACGAACTTTCTATCGTGTCAATAATAACACTCGTACTTTGTCAAAAAATATTTTAGTACTTCCATTTTTCCCGGGCTTTTTACGCATTGCTAATGTACTTAAACTTTTGGATATTAATGTAGTATTTTCATATAACAATATTGTGAGAAATATCATAGTAAAGAATAGCCCTACCAATAATTCAGGCATTATCTATAAAATTGGTTGTAAACAATGTGATTCCTTTTACATAGGTCAGACGGGAAAGGATTTGCACACACGTATAAAACAGCATCAATATTCCGTTAGAACAGGACAGTTGTCCAGTGCCCTTTTTGTCCATTTGTCAGAGTTATCCCACTGTATTGATTGGAATAATGCTTCAGTTTTATTCCACTCGAGCAACATTGTTAATAGAAATATTCTTGAGTCTGCCATTATCCAACTTTCAAATAACTTCAACATAAGCAAAGGTCTTTTTCAACTCGATCCTGTTGTTTTGAATTCCTTCAAAACAGATTTAGATAAGAAGGGTAGAACGCTAAATCTTTGGTAAACTTGTATGCTACTTTATTAACTTTTAATTTTCATTTTATTTTTATATACATCGAAACTTAACCAAAAAGGCAGTGTTAAAACCCGGGCAGATTTCCAGTATAAATTTGTATTTTTATAATTCATTTGATCTTGTGCTAAAAATCGATATTTTTTCCTTACAAATCTGTATGCCTCTCTGATAATCCTTTAATTTTTAATTTTTATTTTTACTTCTCCATTTATTGCATATATATATATATATATATATATATATATATATACTGTATGTGTATATTATTTATTTTTTGTTTTTTTCTTTCTGTAACCTATATATAGGCTGTAACCCTTTTATGTACTTCAGTATTCCTGAGGATGTCATTAGACGAAAGCGCTTGAGCACCATTTTGTGTTTCCTTTCCTTCGTGGTTTCATTCATCATAAATATTTTTCACGTGTTACTTTCGTGAAATAATTTTCATATATTATATAATATAATATATATATATATATATATATATATATATACAGGGACGTAGACAGGTAGTGCTACGGGGGCTTCAGCCCTTCCCGAAAAATAAATGCTAGGTTTAATATTTGTATGTTTTTCTGAAATTATAAGTAAATTATAAGTAAGTACACCATGCCAAGTACCTTCAGCACATGTTTAATTATTGTAATACATTTAGGTATGTGTTTTTACTATTTACACACTTTTAATATATATACTTACTTTGTGTGTGTATATATATATATATATATATATATATATATATATATATATCCCCTCCCGAAAAGAAATTTTCGCTATGCCTCTGTATATATATATATATATATATATATACTGTACACGTATATATATATATATATATATATATATATACTGTATATATGCACCTCGTTCCTCGTTGATGTTCCGTGTGTTGGTCTCGCTTCACACGAAGGTCAAGCTGGTGGCCCCGCCTCTAGGCCTAGCTTGGTGGAGGAGCGAGTTGCTTTCTTGAGCTCTCCACCGCTCAGAGCCAGGTACACCCGGCTCATCTGGTACCGTCCTGAGCTAGGCATCTAGTCTTCTCTTGAAGACTTCAACTTTGACCCCTGTAACGTTTCTGAGGTCATTTGGAAGGGTGTCCCTTTTCGGACATTTAGTTTGGGAGCCCTACACATCGTACTTTTCCTTTTTTCCAGCGTTGTTTGAATGGTAATTGGGTTTAATTTGAGGTTTGGTACCACTTTTTCGATCATTTTCTCTATGTAGATTATGGTGTACCTCATATATATAATAGATATTTGTATGTATGTATGTATGCAGAGCTGGGCACTTGCGGTTTTTTTTGCGGTACTGCGGTACTGCGGTACTACCGCACTACCAAACCGGTACCGCATAACGCAGTACCGCAAAGGATCGCTGAAAGTACAGGCTGTACTTTCAGCGATCCTTTGCGGTACTGCGTTATGCGGTACCGGTTTGGTAGTGCGGTAGTACCGCAGTACCGCAGTACCGCAAAAAAAAACGCAAGTGCCCAGCTCTGTATGTATGTATGTATGTACAAAATTACCCGACCAGGATTGAAACCCGTAACCTCTCGAGTAGTAGTCGCGAACAACGATGAGGTGAAAGCCATCACATCATATATTTCAATAAACAAACGCTTAACGCTTTCGTGTCAGAGGTGTTTTACGTGTTAACCTATCCATAGTCGAGGACTCGAGGTAATAGCTGCATTTAATTCAAATCTTTATGGTGTGACAGTGACGTACCATACATAGTACTATGCGTGTTCTTGTGTGTTATTCTCTCTCTCTCTCTCTCTCTTTATATATATATATGAAAATTATTTCACGAAAGTAAGACGTGAAAAATATTTATGATGAATAAAACCACGAAGGAAAGGAAACACAGAATGGTGCTCAAGCGCTTTCGTCTAATGACATCCTCAGGAACACTGACGTACATAGAGTTACAGCCTATATATATATGTTACAGAAAAAAAAAATATATATATATATACAATAAACTGAGAAATAAAAAAAATTAAACATTAAAAGATTGTGGGAAGAGCATACAAATTTGTAAGGAAAACTACCGATTTTTAGCACTTTTGCTCGAATCCAACACAAGATCAAATGAATTGTTTCCAACCATTGTTATAGTTAATTAAAAAAATAATAAATAAAAAAAAAATAAAAAATTAATTTATAAGAGGCGCATACAAATTTATACTGGAAATCTGCCCAGGTTTTAACACTCTGCCCTTCTTGTCTAAGTTTCGTGAAATAATTTTTCATATAAAAATAAATTGAAAAATAAAAGTTATTAGAGTAGCATACAAGTTTACCAAAGGTTTAGCGTTCTACCCTTCTTATCTAAATCCGTTCTGAAGGAATTCAAAAAAACAGGATCGAATTGAAAAAGACCTTTGCTTATGTTGAAGTTATTTATAAGTTGGATAATGGCAGACTCAAGAATATTTCTATTAACGATGTTGCTAGAATGAAACAAAACTGAAGCATTACTCCAATCAATACAGTGGGATAACTCTGACAAATGGACAAAAAGGGCACTGGACGACTGTCCCGTTCTAACGGAATATTGATGCTGTTTCATACGTGTGTGCAAATCCTTTGCCGTCTGACCTATGTAAAGGGAATCACATTGTTTACAACCAATTTTATAGATAATGCCTGAATTATTGGTAGGGCTATTTTTTACAATATTTTTCACAATATTGTTATTTGAAAATACTACATTAATATCCAAAAGTTTAAGTACATTAGCAATGCCTAAAAAGCCCGGGAAAAATGGAAGTACTAAAATATTCTTTGACAAAGTACGAGTGTTATTATTGACACGATAGAAAGTTCGTTTTGCCTTGTTGAGACAAGATTCCATAAACGCAGATGGATAACACAGATCACTTCCAATACCGTTGATTTTTTCCAATTCGGCATCGATGTATTCCGGACTGGCGATCCTAAGGGCGCGGAGAAACATTGAAGAAAAAATGGCCTTCTTAGTGGGGGGTGTCATGTCCAGAGTAAAAGTGTACGTAGGACAAATTGTTGTTTTTTCCGATAGATACTAAACTTAAAACCTGGGCTTTCCCTATGTACACGCACATCCAAAAACGGGATTGAGTTGTCTTGTTCCACTTCTAAAGTAAACTTAATGGAGGGGACTTGATCATTTAACTAAAGGAGGAAGTCATCCAGGTCACGATTCATGGGCCAGATACACAAAATATCGTCGACGTACCGCAACCATGGGATGCCAACCCCCAGGATTCTCGGAATGTAAATAATTTCGAAAAAATCCATATAAATATTGGAGAGGAGGGGCAACAAGGGGTTGCCCATGGCCATCCCAAAAACTTGTTGATAATACTCGTTATTGGGCAGATTTCCAGTATAAATTTGTATGCTCCTCTTATAAATTTTATTTTTATTTTTATTTTTTAAATTTATTATCTTCTTAATTAACTATAACAATGATTGGAAACAATTCATTTGATCTTGTGTTGGATTCGAGAAAAAGTGCTAAAAATCGGTAGTTTTTCCTTACAAATTTGTATGCTCCTCCCACAATCCTTTAATGTTTAATTTTTATTTTTATTTCTCCGTTTATTGTATATATATATATTTTTTTTTTGTAACGTACATATAGGCTGTAACTCTTCATGTACTTCAGTGTTCCTGAGGATGTCATTAGACGAAAGCGCTTGAGCACCATTCTGTGTTTCCTTTCCTTCGTGGCTTTATTCATCATTATATATATATATATAATATATATATATATATATACATATATATTGGATGTATGGCAAAATTGTCCATACATCTGTAGAGTACATGTACAGTTACTTCACCCTCAATAAGCTTCCTTATCAGAATTATTTAAAAATTTTGGTTAAAATTAAATTTATGTTTTATAACAACATCATTGTAATTATCATATAAAACAACTGGCAGTTTAACGTCTGTTGTAGGTAAGCTACTGGAATCAATAATTAGGGATCGTATAGTCGAACACTTAGAAGTGTATAATCTGGTTAGAAATACGCAGCACGGTTTTAGGCGAAACAAATCTTGCTTAACTAATCTTTAGAATTTTTCCAAAGCGTGGTTAACGTTTACGATAGACATCGGGCGGCTGATGTAGTGTACTTAGATTTTCAAAAAGCGTTTGACACCGTGCCGCACAAAAGACTGATTGAAAAAACTAAGGCTCATGGAATCAGGGGTGTAGTTATAAATTGGCTAGAAGAATGGTTGCGAGGCAGGAAACAGAGGGTGGTCGTTGATGGAGCGGAGTCGTGTTGGGCTAATGTAGCGAGTGGCGTTCCTCAGGGTTCTGTATTGGGCCCCTTGCTTTTTCTTATATATATTAACGATTTAGATGTCGGCCTAGTCAGTACAGTTTCAAAGTTTGCGGATGACACGAAGCTGGGTGGTACGGCGATTAATGACGAAGATAGAGGTAAAATTCAGGAAGATCTGAATAAAATCGTTGATTGGTCAGTCACATGGCAAATGAGATTTAACATGGATAAGTGCAAAATTATGCATATAGGTTCGCGTAATGGTAATTTTGCGTATAGTATGTCAGAGAAAGATTTAACAAGCGTAGAGCAGGAAAAAGATTTAGGAGTTATAGTCACTGGTGATTTAAAAGTAGCGAAACAAAGTACAGCGGCGGTCAATAAGGCGAACAAAGTGTTAGGTTTTATAGCTCGAAATTTTGAGTACAAATCGCGCGATATTATAGTTCCTCTTTATAAATCATTAGTTAGACCCCATTTGGAGTACGCGGTCCAATTTTGGAATCCGCATATGCGCAAAGATATAGACAAAATCGAAAGAGTTCAAAGACGAGCAACTAAGATGATTCCGTCTCTTAGGTCAAAGTCGTACGAGGATAGGCTTAAAGAGTTAAAATTGACTACACTCGAGACTAGGAGGTTAAGGGGTGATCTAATCCAGGTTTTCAAAATTATGAATGGGTTTGATAACGTAGATAGAGATAGCTTTTTCGAAATATCTCAATATAATAGGACTAGAAATAACGGGTGTAAGTTGACAAGTAGAAGGTTCGAGACAGCAGTTGCGAAAAACTTTTTTACGCATAGAATAGTAAATAGCTGGAATAGTTTGCCGGTAGAAGTAATTAGTAGCACGTCTATAAACATGTTTAAGAATCGATGGACGCGCATGTTGATAGAAAGGGTATAGTTTAAGGTAGTAAAATTAAGGCTTTGTGGGGATAGATCCCACAGCTCAACACAAGTGTTGTGGGATATAGGGAGGCAGCGTCTTGGGTTAGGATACTCTCTGTCCTTACACACCCCATTTAAAGAGATTCCTCTGCCGAGCGGTGCCCCCCATAGTACTGTGAGGTATTGAAAAACTCATGATCTTCACTTGCCCCACAAACACCTTTAAATGGGAGACCCATAATGGGTGCACACACATTTCTACATTACTGTACAGTCTTTACAGCCACACCTACACTTTTCCTCGTAAGTGTATATATTGTAATGTATATGGTTGTAAATTTGACTTGGTCCGCAATCGATATGAACTGTGACTTGATGGATACCGTAATGAAATTGACTGGATTCTTTGGATCTGATATATTTGCATGTCCGTTATATAATAGATATAGAGTGTAACATATTTGTGGATAGTAGTCTATTATGACTTGATCCTCTGGATCGAGAGATTCTATCTTTAGTTTTAAATCGATAATTAATTATTTTTAAATTGATAATGTATATGGTTGTAAATTTTGACTTGGTCCGCAATCGATATGGACCGTGACTTGATGGATACCGTAATGAAATTGACTGGATTCTTTGGATCTGATATATTTGCATGTCCGTTATAAATAGATATAGAATGTAACATATTTGTGGATAGTAGTCTATTATGACTTGCTCCTCTGGACCGGGAGATTCTATCTTTAGTTTTAAACCGATAATTAATTATTTTTAAATTGATAATTATTTAGTTTCGTAAAAATTGGTCGTTGCCAATTTACTGGCAGTTTTTAAATAAGTTTCTTATGTTCTTGTGGTTCGGAACCCACGTAAAATTGTAGGTCCCCTCCGCCACCACGGAGGACATACACAATACACGATTACGAACACAGTTAGGTAGACCAGCCATGAGTGGATCCTAGGGTCTTTGTTGGTCTGAAACATTATAACATTATAACATTATAACATGACCGCATGATCTCATTACTACATTACATACCATACCTAATTTTAGTGTGCAGTGGTAACCAATTTGTGCAGTAATAATTTCAATTTGTGCAGTGATAAATTGAAAATCTGTGCAGTGATACATTAGGTTCTATATCGGATATAGAACCTAATTTCTCACTGCACAGATTTTCGATTTATCACTGCACAAATTGAAATTATTATTGCGCAAATTGGTTATCACTGCACACTAAAATTATGTATGCTACATACGCATGTGCATACTACATAAACCCAGATGAACAACCTAACACAATCCTGCGTTCAGAAACTTGATTAAAATTTAATCTCAACATCATTAGTTAAAGTGTACTTACCATTTACTGAATTATGTTGTTTAATTCACAGCTGCATTTCACTGTTTGGATCACCTGAAGATCAGAGCCTCCATGTATTCTTGTTTTTTGCTTTACAGTACAAAATATAATAACAAATGGATCAAATGTAGAATTCGAACCCCAGCCTTCTTTAGTTAGCTTTATAAGGCTAACTAACGAAAATATCACGACCTAACCTAACCAATCGTTAGGTTAACTGTACGCCTAGACGATTGGTTAGGTTAGGTCATGATATTTTCGTTAGTTAGCCTTATAAAGCTAACTAAAGAAGGCTGGGGTCCGAATTCTACATTTGATCCTAATAAATTAAATTGAATACCCGGTTAGGTCAACTATACGCCTTTGACGATTGGTTAGGTTAAGTCGTGATATTTTCGTTTGTTTTAACGAAAATATCATTTGGTAATTGAGGTTGGGGGCTTTGATCTTCAGGTGATCCTACTGTTTTCTATTATAAGAGTTTATATAAAGTTTATTTTAAAATCAATATCGGATTTAATTAAATATCGTAAATAAATTAATCCCTCAAACCGAAATTAATATATTTCGGTCCTTTATTGAAAGTTGTTTTCGATGGGTTATAAATTAATGCCGTCACTCCTTTTTCACGCCATACTAAATTAAATGTCTTCCAAACCAACTTACAGAATCTTTTATGAGAAATTAATCCAAATTAATTGTTTTATAATTATTTGTAGTATGTCAAAACCTGTATAAAATCGTGTCAATATCATATCCTGCGCCAAAATCTTAAAATTGTCGATTTCATCAAACTTTAAGTTAAATTCAGATTTCAGAAAGTTATTAACTTCGTTGGTAAATCTGTATCCCTTATTCGAACCCCTTCCCCGAGGAAAACCTTTCCTTATTACATTAACTAATAATATTCCAAATTGTTATTAAATCCGCCTGTTAACACGTCATGACAATTTCCAATATCCTTCTTTAGGGAACGCCCTTTTGATAGGTTTTAAAATGGTTCGCAGCCTATTCAAGAGAATTCTCCGGCTTATCTCGTTTCATTGGTGATATAATGTATACTGTTGAAAATATTTTCTTGGAACTCGAAACATTTTAAAATTTACTTCAGTTTCAGTTATATAAAACTGTGCACGTCTTTTTAATGTTTAATTAAAGTCAGAAAGGCTTTTTTCCAGTTTTAGCGGGTAAAACAACGAAAAAATACTTACAACAGTGGAAGAAAAGATGCTGGAAATCTTAGAAAAATATGCTACGAAAGCACAGCAAAATGAAAGAATTTTTTCGAGAGGTAAAGGCGAACAATATTCCGCAAAAGAAAGAGAGAAGCTGCGAAGTTATTAATATATATATATATATATATATATATATATATATTTTTTTTTTTGTGCAGGAAGGAGGAGCCAAGGGAAAATGCCGCAGAAAGCGCCCCTCCCATAGAAAAAGAAGAAAGCCAAAATCAAGGTCTGGGGTTTTCGAGATGCCTAGACACTCTGTGTTTGAAAGATGGGAGGTCATAGACAGGAAGAAAAATGGAGTGAGGAAGATTGTTCCAGAATTCACCGGTTGAGTAGATGAAAGACTGAAAATACCGATTAACCCTTGCATTAGAGAGTTGGACAGAAAAGGAATGAGAAAGTGTAGAAAGTCTAGTACTGCGTGCTCTCCTTAAAGGAGGAGGTATGCAGTTAGAGAGTTCAGAAGAGCAATGTCCGTTATAATAGTGATAGTAAAGAGAGAGTGAGGCAATATTGCGGCGAAGAGAGAGAGATTGAAGACAGTCAGTAAGAGGCGGGGAATTAGTGAGACGAAAAGCCTTTGATTCCACCCGGTCAAGTACGCCTGTGTGGTTGAGCCACCCTACACATGAGAAGCATACTCCATACAGGGGTGAACAAGACCCCTGTATAGAGACAGCAACTGAGTGGGGGTGAAGAAACCGCGGAGGCGGTACAGCACACATAACCTCTTAGAAACTGTTTTAGAAAGAGAGTATATGTGATCTTTCCAGTAAAGATCATGAGAAAAGGAAACATGAAGAATGTTAAGAAAAGAGGAAGGATTGAGTTGTGTGTTGTTGAAGGTAAGGGGATAGTTGTGTAGAAGATTGTGACGAGTAGACAGATGGAGAAACTGAGTTTTTGAGACATTGAAAGCCACAAGGTTTCCTTTGCCCCAATCAGATATAGCAGAAAGATCAGCGGTCAGGTGCCCCATAGCCGCCCACGCGAATCATGAAGTGATTGCTGTGAGGGACGCTTTGGGAAGCGAGTGGAGAAGTGAAGAGTGGAATCATCGGCATAGGAGTGAATAGGACAGGAAGTACGAATTAAAAGATCATTACTAAATAAAAGGAAAAGAGTGGGTGACAGGACAGAACCCTGAGGAACACCACTGTTAATAGCTTTAGGAGAAGAACAGTGGCCATCTACAACTGCAGCTATAGATCGGCCAGAAAGGAAATTAGAGATAAAGGCACAGATAGAAGGATAGAAACCGAAGGAGGGTAGTTTGGAAATTAAAGATTTGTGCCAGACTATCAAAAGCTTTTGATATGTCTAACACAATAGCAAAAGTTTCGCCGAAATCCCGAAAGGAGGATGACCAAGAGTCAAAGAGATGTGCAAGAAGGTCGCCAGTAGAGCGTCCCTTGCGGAATCCATACTGACGAGCTGAAAGAAGCTTGAGAAGAAAGGTGTTTAAGAATCTTCCTATTAAGGATAGATTAAAAAACTTGGGAAAGGCAAGATATCAAAGCAACAGGACGATAGTTGGAGGGTCACCCTTCTTTGGGACAGGCTGAATGAAAGCGAACTTCCAGCAGGAAGGAAAAGCACCAGATAAGAGACAAAGATGAGAGTTTACCTAGGCAGGGTGTCAGCACAGAAGCACAGTTCTTAAGAACAACAGGAGGAACACCATCATGACCATACGCCTTCTTAGAGTTGAACCCAGAGAGGACAGAGGAAACATCTTTAGAAACGATTCTAATTTCAGACACAATAAAGTCAGAGGGGGGGGGGAGGAAATAGAGGAACAGCACCGGAATCGTCCAGGGTTGAATTGTAAGCGAAAGTTTGAGCGAAAAGTTCAGCTTTGTCAGAAGAGACGGCACCCGTGCCGTCAGAATGGAAAAGAGGAGGGAAAGAAGAGGAAGTAAAGTTGTTGAAGAGGTTCTTAGCTAGATGCCAGAAAGAGCGAGAAGAATTAGAATTGGATACATATTAATCCCTGATTCGAAGTTAATTTTTATATCTATACAGTACAGTAGGCGATCATAAGCCTGCAACAGGCCAAAGGTATAGCATGTATAGCCAGTATAGCCAGTTACTTAGATACTATTCGAACCTATACACATTACGTGGACAGGAAATTTCATCGACAATTTAAGAACTTAACCTAACCTAATCTATGCTAGCATAGCCTAACTTAATATAACTTACCATACACTTACAGATAGAATGTCTTGTCAACAAAATGTACAATAGTTAACCTGGATTATTCAGTATTTTCTACTGGCTATAACATATTTGTTAAGCAGTTAAATTTCATATAACAAACATACTTGAACTATATATAATATATATATATATATATATACATACATACACACACACACTGGTATATAAAATTATACCTTATGATGATTTTAAACGACAGTTCAGGATCAACTTGCGGTCGACCCCTCTACAGCATCTCGCCTCGTTTGCAGGATTGGTAGAAGAAGGAATTGGTTTCTGCTCTCCTCTTGCCCTCGTAGCCAGCAACGCATGGCTGGGCAGGGACTTTGCACAAGAACCTGTCCAGTTAGTTCTTGAAATTATTCAGGTTGGTGTGCTAGAAGTTCCTCAGTTCTTTCTACAGAACACTGAAGAGTTTTGGACCTAGTATTCTCAGGGTATTTTCCATTCTCGTTTTCATGGTTCCCTGTCTCACCGCAGTTAGGACTACAAAATTTGAATTGAATTGAATAACCTTTATTAATAATAAAATAAATACATTCGTTTTACAATTTCCAATGACATGAATAATTGTAAAGCTCGACTATTTATTTTATTTAATTTGGCCCTTAAGCTTTAGGCTTTACTGGGATATATATATAAATCTACCTCTTTTCCCATTTCAGTGGGTTTCTATTTTATTTCTAAGGTGAAGGACACAACTCTTAAGTGTGTGTGGGTATATATATATATATATATATAGTTCAAGTATGTTTGTTATATGAAACATATACTGTATATATATGTATATATATTTGCCCGAAAATATTCAGAAACTTGCGAACAGACCCCCAGACCCAAACGCCTATGTATACAGTGTGTTACTCAAAGTTAATTCCAAAATGCGACTCATAAGTGCATGGATTGATTCTTAAATAAAAGTGTTGAATTGTGAATATAATTAGACTATATATATATATATATATATATATATATAATATATATATATATATATATCTTATTTATGTATATAAGGGATGAGAATGATTTCGGATGTTCTATGTTCGTTTATACATCCTTAAACGGCTAAGGTAATCTGCACCAATTTTAGTGTACACATTAAGGGAAAACCAGAAAAGTTTTTAGTAACACACCCGCCCTTCCAGTGCCCCTTTAGTTGTGTTCTGGGGGTCCTTTTCTTTGCAAGGCATTGCCCTTGGCCCTTCACACCAGCTAGCAATAACGCTGAAGAAAGAGTTACAAGGCCACGTTGTTTTCAATATATATATATATATATATATATATATATATATATATACACTAGAACGCCTTGCAAAGAAAAAGACCCCCAAAACACAACTAAAGGGGCACTGGAAGGGGCGGGTGTGTTACTAAAACCTTTTCTGGTTTTCCCTTAATGTGTACACTAAAATTGGTGCAGATTACCTTGGCCGTTTAAAGGTGTATAAACGAACATAGAACATCCGAAATCACCATCATCTCTTACATATATAAATAAGATATATATATATATATATATATATATATATATATATAAATATATATGAAAATTATTTCACGAAAGTAACACGTGAAAAATATTTATGATGAATAAAACCACGAAGGAAAGGAAACACAGAATGGTGCTCAAGCGCTTTCGTCTAATGACATCCTCAGGAACACTGAAGTACATAAAAGGTTACAGCGTATATATAGGTTACAGAAAAAATAAAAAATATACATATATATATATATATATATATACAATAAACGGAGAGATAAAAAATTATTAAACATTAAAGGATTGTGGGAGGAGCATACAAATTTGTAAGGAAAAACTACCGATTTTTAGCAGAAGATTAGCACAAGATCAAATGAATTGTTTCCAACCAATGTTAGAAAAAAAAAAATAAATAAAAAAAAAAAAAAATACAAATTTATACTGGAAATCTGCCCGGGTTTTAGCACTTTGCCTTTCTTGTTTAGGTTCGATGTATATAAAAATAAAATTTAAAAAATACAAGTTATTTGAGTAGCATACAAGTTTACCAAAGATTTAGCGTTCTACCCTTCTTATCTAAATCTGTTCTGAAGGAATTCAAAACAACAGGATCGAGTTGAAAAAGACCTTTGCTTATGTTGAAGTTATTTGTAAGTTGGATAATGGCAGACTCAAGAATATTTCTATTAACAATGTTGCTAGAGTGAAATAAAACTGAAGCATTATTCCAATCATTACAGTGGGATAACTCTGACAAATGGACAAAAAGGGCACTGGACGACTGTCCTGTTCTAACAGAATATTGATGCTGTTTTATACGTGTGTGCAAATCCTTTCCCGTCTGACCTATGTAAAAGGAATCACATTGTTTACAACCAATTTTATAGATAATGCCTGAATTATTGGTAGGGCTATTTTTTACTATGATATTTTTCACAATATTGTTATATGAAAATACTACATTAATATCCAAAAGTGTAAGTACATTAGCAATGCCTAAAAAGCCCGGGAAAAATGGAAGTACTAAAATATTTTTTGACAAAGTATGAGTGTTATTATTCACACGATAGAAAGTTCGTTTTGCCTTGTTGAGACAAGATTCCATAAACGCAGATGGATAACACAGATCACTTCCAATACCGTTGATTTTTTCCAATTCGGCATCGATGTATTCCGGACTGGCGATCCTAAGGGCGCGGAGAAACATTGAAGAAAAAATGGCCTTCTTAGTGGGGGTGTCATGTCCCGAGTAAAAATGTACGTAGGACAAATTGTTTTTTTTTTTCCGATAGATACTAAACTTAAAACCTGGGCTTTCCCTATGTACACGCACATCCAAAAATGGGATTGAGTTGTCTTGTTCCACTTCTAAAGTAAACTTAATGGAGGGGACTTGATCATTTAACTGAAGGAGGAAGTTATCCAGGTCACGATTCATGGGCCATATACACAAAATATCGTTGACGTACCGCAACCAAGGATGCCAACCCCCAGGATTCTCGGAATGTAAGTAATTTTGAAAAACTCCATATAAATATTGGAGAGGAGGGGCGACAAGGGGTTGCCCATGGCCATCCCAAAAACTTGTTGATAATACTCGTTATTGAAAGTGAATTTACAGTCTTTGATGCAAAGCTTAATAAGTTCCGAAACAATGTGTGAAGATAGTGGCAGGTCATACTTATGTAATTCTCGGGAGAGAAAGTCAAGCATATCGTCAATCGGCACTTTTGTAAACAATGAACAAACTTCAAAACTGATCAATCTATCATTGGTTTCAGTACGTGCATTATTCAATTTTTCAGTAAGATCCATGGAATGTACTTAAACTTTTGGATATTAATGTAGTATTTTCATATAACAATATTGTGAAAAATATCATAGTAAAAAATAGCCCTACCAATAATTCAGGCATTATCTATAAAATTGGTTGTAAACAATGTGATTCCTTTTACATAGGTCAGACGGGAAAGGATTTGCACACACGTATAGAACAGCATCAATATTCTGTTAGAAGAGGACAGTCGTCCAGTGCCCTTTTTGTCCATTTGTCAGAGTTATCCCACTGTATTGATTGGAATAATGCTTCAGTTTTATTTCACTCTAGCAACATTGTTAATAGAAATATTCTTGAGTCTGCCATTATCCAGCTTACAAATAACTTCAACATAAGGAAAGGACTTTTTCAACTCGATCCTGTTGTTTTGAATTCCTTCAGAACAGATTTAGATAAGAAGGGTAGAACGCTAAATCTTTGGTAAACTTGTATGCTACTCAAATAACTTGTATTTTTTTAAAATTTATTTTTATATACATCGAACCTAAACAAGAAGGGCAAAGTGCTAAAACCCGGGCAGATTTCCAGTATAAATTTTATTTTTTTTTTTTTTATTTATTTATTTTTTTTTCTATAACATTGGTTGGAAACAATTCATCTGATCTTGTGCTAATCTTCTGCTAAAAATCGGTAGTTTTCCTTACAAATTTGTATGCTCCTCCCACAATCCTTTAATGTTTAATAATTTTTTATCTCTCCGTTTATTATATATATATATATATATATATGTATATGTGTGTATATTTTTTTTTTTTCTGTAACCTATATATAGGCTGTAACCCTTTATGTACTTCAGTGTTCCTGAGGATGTCATTAGACGAAAGCGCTTGAGCACCATTCTGTGTTTCCTTTCCTTCGTGGTTTTATTCATATATATATATATATATATATATATATATATATATATATATATATATTAGTCTAATTACATTTTCATAATTCAACACTTTTATTTAAGGATCAGTCCATGCAGTTATGAGTCGCATTTTGGAATTAACTTTGAGTAACACACTGTATACATAGGCGTATGGGTCTGGGGTCTGTTCGCAAGTTTCTGAATATTTTCGGGCAATTGCCTCAAATTTCGGGTAAAGTCCTAAAACATTGGCAGAAAAATTGGAGTTTATTAAAATTACTGTAGACTCAGATGTACTAATTAAACGAAACATAATAAATTTTGCAACAATTATTTTGCTTGGCTGCAATGTCGCATAAACGTGTCGCATTTAAACTTATAAAAACATATTTGTTGCGTCATGAACTCTGGAACAATCTTCCTCAATCCATCTTTCCTCCTGTCTATGACCTCCCATCTTTCAAACGCAGAGTGTCTAGGCATCTCGAAAACCCCTGAACTTGATTTTGGCTCTCTTCTTCTTCTTCTATGGAGAGGGGGCGCGCTTTTGCGGGCATTTGCTCTTGGCCCTTCACACCAGCTAGCAATAACGCTGAAGAAAGAGTTCCAATGCCACGTTGTTTCCAGAATCGTGTGAATCTGGCAACATTTATAGATAAGTTGCCAGTTATCATACAATACAATGATGCTTATATCATTTTTTAATTAAAGAAAGGTTGTGAACTTCTTCAAAGAAACTATCTGTTCTAATTTAGTTGTTAAGTAGAAAATGAAAGTATGGAAGTAACATTCTTGTAACTAGAACTTTATTTATTGCTATATTCTACCTATACCTACACCTATAATGGTATTCTATTCCTTATGTCCTCTATATTATCAATGTTCAAAATACTGTACAAATATTTAAAACGTAACTGTAAGTCAGAAGAAAGGTTTCACTGTACACGCACACACACACACACACACACACACACACACACACACACATATAATACATATATATATATTGAATAACTTCCACAATTGAACACGAAATAAATAAATACTGCACATCATATATATATATATATATATATATATATATATTAACTGTAATTAACTCTTATATCAACTCCTCGTACTTCCACTTAAACTATGAATGCAGCGATGAATAAAACATATATATATATATATATATATATATATATATATATATATTATACACATACGTATATATTCGTAAAGAAGAGATTTATTCTCTTTAAAGATTTGAAACTTGAAAGGGAAATGTAATAAAAAAGTTAATTTATTTTATCATCGCTGGTTCGAAATGTGATGAAAAGTCAACAAAGATCACTGGAGTTTAAACAGTTCAAATCGGGCTCTTAACTTGTTGAATTCTGGTTATGAACAATTTACGCATATATTGCAAGTTTTTTTTAAATCATATATTATTTAATGAAAGTGGATGAAATAGGATAATCTCTCTCTCTCTCTCTCTCTCTCTCTCTCTCTCTCTCTCTCTCTCTCTCTATATATATATATATATATATATATATATATATATATATATATTTACAGTCAAAGTGTGTAACCAGCCATTTCGCGTAAAGGCTGAAACTTTTAATAGTCCGGTTGCAAGGGGTGGGAACTCTGCATTGTTTGTTATAAAGCAAATCTTGACATATTTTGAAAGCTTATACCACCCCATTCAAGAATCCATCGGGTGTACACCTGACCCGCGCTTGGCTTTTTCAATATGGCCACCATTTTCCAAGATGGCTGGCGAAACTGAAAAATCCAATATCCTGGTCAATAGTTGATGGATTTTGATGATCTTGGTGTCATTTCTAGGGATTTTTAGGATGATGAGTCGATCTGGAGGGGTTGCAGATACTTTGGGAGTCGTTTTGACCCACATTCGTCAATACTCAAGGTCATTGGAGGTCAAACGCCCTCCGAAATAAGGAATATCCCATATCCCGGGCAGTCGTGGAGATATTTTGGTGATCTTACTGTCGTTTTTATGGTTTTGGGCGAGACTGAGTAGTTCTATAGGCACATGATAACAGTAGGATATCATTTTTCAACTCCATGGGTCAAGTCAAGGTCATTTGAGGTTAAAGTTTGGCCTTCAAGTATGATAATGCCACAGTTGACATCACTGTATTTGCTTTATTTCAGTGACAATTTCTAAAATCTCACTAACTGCTGAGCACTTAACATCTTTTCTGCAGATAAAACCAGATCATAATGCTTAAATGACATAACCCACATTATATGGATATGGATATTGGGATATAAACCACAATTTATGCTGAAGTGCAGGGCACATGCATTCTATGGAAGGTTGCAAAGCTACAAGATATGACCTAGTAAGCAAAACAAAGCTCACACCTAGCTGTGGGATTGGCATTGACAACTTTGATGCAGTTATTCACATTAGGTAACCATTTATTGGGGGCAAATATCAAAAGACATGGTTGTGTCAGGATCGTCAGGATCATCAGTCTGCTCTTCGTTTGCGTTTTTGGTCAATTGATTGTTGCAATCCAAGCCGCTGCCACATGCACAGAACATTGTGCAAGGGATTCCGCGTCCCATGCAACCGCAGCGATTCCCCCTGCATGCTGATTGTGATTCACACCCACATCTGATTAGCTTCAGAACTTCATCTGGTGCTAAGCACACTCCTTCACCAACTGTTTTTGGGATGAGAACTCTGTTTGTTTCGTCTCTCTCCCACCCATAATGCACAGGATTAAGTGGTGGTGGGTCACACTTTAGTGCATCGAGCCAGTTCGCCACAGTGTAGTGGGCTCTGAGCACATTTTGATGGAAAGCTTCAGTTGTTGGTGGTAGAGAACATAGTTTGGGTGCAATAGTTCCCGACTTCCCTGTCTTCTGAGCCCATACTCGCTGACGACACTCAGTAAGAGATGAGGATTTCTTATCCCCATAGCATGCAACAATGAACGCTGTTGCCTCTTTCTCGATATGGTCAAAGCATACATCAAGGGACTCCAGCTTGTCTAGCTTCCGACCTTTCTTGGCTGTGGCAATGGCAGTGGCTTTGCCGATGCCATGTTTTGCTGCAACTGTGTCACAACCACTCAAAGCGTGTAGTTTGAGGATTTGTGGGATGATGTCTTTGTGCTGGGTTACAGTTGCTCGGATGTCCACTGATTTTATGCCACGCACTGGAGACTCCATAATCATGGGACAGCCTAGTTTCTTAAATTCATAGAAGTGAGTCAGCATGGCAAACACGTCTGTGTCATCACAAATGATGGAGATGCGGGCATCAGAATATTTCTCAGCTTGTGCGATAGCGTGTTGTGTTATTATCACGTCAGCCTCTTCATGAGATGATGAGAGCTCCAATGCTGCTCGACTCCTGCCTCGCACAATGGAAATCGGTATGGTCTGCCATCCTGCAAGCACTAGCTCATGGTCTTGGGTTACAGTTGCGAGATACTCACTGTCAGCAATGATTTACTCACAGAGCAGCCTGTTTAGTTGCTCCTTGTTCGCGGTGCACGTGAGAACAGCGTCTCTTGTAGGCAATGGGGTGTTGAGGTCCAGCTTGTGAACTCTGCTGCTCTTGCTTCTCATTGCCCGAGTGCTTGATTTCGGGGATTTGATTTCAGCAGTCAAAAAACAATTTTGGAATCAGCACAACCAAGACATCATCAAACCACCAGGTGGGCAGCACCATCAGCAATAATCTCAACAACCTGAAAAAAATAAGAGGAATAATTAGACATATTGGAATTCACCTTACCATGGGGAAAATAATCCCTGATTTCATTTTAAACCCTATCGAACTACTCAGTCTTACCCAAAACCATAAAAACGACAGTAAGATCACCAAAATATCTCCACGACTGCCCGGGATATGGGATATTCCTTATTTCGGGGGGCGTTTGACCTCCAATGACCTTGAGTATTGACGAATGTGGGTCAAAACGACTCCCAAAGTATCTGCAACCCCTCCAGATCGACTCATCATCCTAGAAACCCCTAGAAATGACACCAAGATCATCAAAATCCTCAAGTATTGACCAGGATATGGGATTTTTCAGTTTCGCCGGCCATATTGAGAAGGCCAAGCGGGGGGCCAGGTATACACCCGATGGATTCTTGAATGGGGTGGTATAAGCTTTCAAAATATGTAAAAATTTGCTTTATAACAAACAATGCAGAGTTCCAGTAAAATCAGGGTCTGTGCTACCGGACTATAATCATTTCGCGAAATGGCTCTTTCACTTGGCCATTTCGCGAAATAACTAAAATCTTCAGCCATTACGCGAAATTGCTGAAATTTCACCTTGGTCATTTCGTACAAGATCATTTGCCCAGTTAGGTCAACTGTATGCCCGGTTAGGTCAACTGTATGCCCTTGACAATTGGTTAGGTTAAGTTGTGTTATTTTCGTTAGTTTTAATGAAAATAACACGACTTAACCTAACCAATTGTCAAGGGCATACAGTTCACCTAACCGGGCCTTCAATGGCGGACATCGGAATAACATTGAAGGCCCGGTTAGTATTTGAAAACCTCTATATTGAAAATTCACAGTCAAATGTGTTCAAATGTTCAAATGTGTTCAAATGTGTATTTGAAGAGTGTTTCTCACTTACTTGAACAGACCTGTGGATGTATATATGTTTTAGCAGATTTAGTTAGTTAAATAAAGATTTCCAATTTTATTGTGATGTTTGTTATTTCTATGAATTCATGACAAAAGTGATTTTAGCCATTTCACGAAGTGACCAAGGTGGAATTTCAGCTATTTCGCGTAATGACTGAAGATTTTAATCATTTCGCGAAATGACCAAGTGAAACAGCCATTTCGCGAAATGACCAAGTGAAACAGCCATTTCGCGAAATGACCAAGTGAAACAGCCATTTCGCGAAATGACCAAGTGAAACAGCCATTTCGCGAAATGACCAAGTGAAACAGCCATTTCGCGAAATGACCAAGTGAAACAGCCATTTCGCGAAATGACTAAAAGTTTCAGCCATTACGCGAAATGGCTGGTTACACACTTTGACTGTAATATATATATATATATATATATATATATATATATATATATATATATATATATACTGTACTTTACGTATAACAATAATTTATAGTATCTTTATTAAAAATATTAATTCCTTCACTAATGGTAATCGTGCACTCGACGTATGACAAAACTTGAGATGCATTAAACAATATCTACAAATTTAATTAAAATGTTTGAGCATATTCCTTTTTCTGTTAAAATCACGTGAAAATAATACAAAATAATAATACATAAAATACTGTACGTGAACATAATACAAAGAAAGTGTTCTACCTTCATGAATGGCTGTGTAAATTTGCGTATACACTTCTCTTTCGAAAACCTTTTCTTGGGTACTCGCTGATTGTTCTCAAGAGCATTTAAGAACGTGAGAGCTGAAAGTACATCCCGAAGAATAAGTGAAACATTTTTGGTCCTTAAAAGAGTAGCTTTTAAAGGCGTCTTTGGGTTGGGTGTCGTGAGTAGTGAGACATGATTTAAGAGGAAATTGAATGAATGGCAACAAAACGGGAGACATTCGAATCCGTTGGATTTATGCGTGTATAGAACTGGATCGGGTAATATACGCGTCACGCACACACCAATCTTTCTTCTTATGCAAACACTGAGAATACAGGTTTTCTTAAAGCCATATGAATAAAGAACGTTCATGAATCATTTCTTTTACGTCAGTAGTGTTGATTTTACGTAAACGGAACATTAATGTAATGTCTTATTTTTACTTGTAACTATAGTTATTTGCTATGTTCCGAATGGGAACCCTTACAGGAGAACATACAGATTACATGACCAAAAAAAAACTCGGTGTTTAGTTCACCTGGAATAAGGTACATTACTTTGATTGCATTACAGTATATTTTTAAAAATAATTAATATTTCTTGCTAATAATTTTCTACTAGAAAACAAAAGAAAATGGCAAAAAATTAAAAATTTTCATTAAAAAGTATTTTACCTCAAAACATGACTGTTGGAATCCTTCTTTGCATGAAATTAATATTTACAAGAGTTGGTAAAATCCCAAGGAATTCTGAAAAACATTTTTAACAAGAACTGAACTTCATTTCATGAGGAAAAGCTTTACAATTCTAAAGCTTGTTTACTTAATTAACATTGTTTTGAAGAATTAAACGAATTAAAATTTCAAACCGTCTTCTTTTTTTGTGTGTGTGGGGGGGGGGGGGGGGGGGGGGGGGGGGGGGGGGGGGGGGGGGGGGGGTGGGGGGGGGGGGGGATCTGATGATTTTCCATTTCAAAAAGACCAAAAAGGAAATGGAAAATATTTTTCCATTTTGTTTTGTAATGTAAACCCTTCGCAAAGAAATTAAAATAGAAAAGACAAAGAGCTCCTAAAGTCAACCAAGACAAACTGAAAGGCAAAACAAAGAAAAGAAACCATTTAGCCGCAGCACTGCCTCGAAAGGGAAAAAGAAATTTGAACAATTTTGGTCTCTCTTACAAAGTTTCGTTTTAGCATTAACGAAACATTTTGGAATTTAACGTTCACTGTACATTAATTGCGTTGATGAAATTAGTTGAACTCATTTCAATTCATGAAGCTCAATTTACGTTCAACAAAAAATGGCAAAAATGTTTCTCACATAATCACCAAAACATTTGGAGTATCATTTTGAAAAGTCTTGTAACTTACGAGTAAATGTTTCGATGTCTTGTACCTATTTAAGTCTATTCTATGAAGACATTTCTCGGACAAAAGAAATTCAATCAAATGACACGAGATGTAGAATGGATTTGAGAATAATGCTTTTAAAAGAAAATTCCTGGTTTTATATGTAGCCTATTAGATATACATCAATACTTTCTTGATTTTTCTGTGTGTGTGTGTGTGTGTGTGTGTGTGTGTGTGTGTGTGTGTGTGTGTGTGTGTTCGCAAATTTTCTGGGATATGCCGTGACCACTTCTCAACACCACTTCCCGTTAAATTAAACTCTGTCAGGAGTTTGAGGGACATTCATCTTCATCGCTCAGTATTTTGTACTGATTACTGTTCAGTAGACGTTTGTCATATGCTATATCGTTAGTCATCGACTTATCGACCATTGGCTGAAAGACTGCTGCAGTGAGAAAGAAAAACTCCAGCATAGAACACCCGTAATCATGAAGTGTACTGGGCTACTTTTTAACCCTTTAGTGCCCAGTGTCACTTTACTGATT
>JAJOZX010000327.1:422500-590000 GCA_023014485.1 Bathynomus jamesi | reverse complement strand
TATATACGTACAGTGGTTTTGTTTTCTTCTCACTCCGTCTCCACAGAGGGGTGGTATCTTAATCGGTTTGTTTCCCCGTGCCTTTAGTATTTGTAGTCCATAATTTTTGGGCAGTGAGGTTAAATCTATCAAGGATGCTTTCGTTGAATTGAGTTATCCCCTTGCCTTTATAAACGGGGCTTTTAAACTTACTCAGAAAAATGCCAAAAACTTCACTTTTTTTCTACGTGAAGGTCAAAATATGAAAATAAAAACCCACTCTAATAGACAGAGTTTATTTCCACAACAGTTTCGACGCCCACTGGCATCCTCCTCGGGTGGATACAGAAAAACGAATGAACCAAAACAAGAGGGAAAAACAGTCCAGGGACCGACCGTTAAGAAATTCGCACCTAGGTTAGATCTCATTCTCCCGACACCGGAAGGGCATTTTCATTAAGTACATTCGCACAAATTTAAAACTATCTTCCTGTTCTAAACATACAGATTCTATTATTTTATTTTTATTTTTTACATAATTATTACATTTATTATTAAATTTATTACATTTAATATTGCATAATTATTTATTACAGAAATTATAAATTTATTATTACATTGGTTATTACATTGTTGTTTATTATACAGAACTTATAAACCGAAAAACGAATGAAAAAGGCGATTAGGAAACAATCCAGAGACCATTGAGAAATTGTCTATTAGAGTGGGTTTTTATTTTCTTACTCAGAAAAGATTTTACAGTAATGCTCCGCAAATATCTCGGGAACAAAAAAGTACTTTAGTTTTACCTACTGAATATGATCTGACAAGAAAGTATTTAAGTAATTCTATTAAAATGGTTATTAACATAAATTATATCATAAATTTCCTTCGTAATGAGAAGGCTAAAGTTGCCTCTGATAATGCCAGAAATTATAAAATGTCATGTGGAAACTGTCAAAAAGTTTACATTGGAGAAACTAATAATTTTACTGAAATAATTTACAAAAACAAATACAGTCTTCGAACCAACAACCTTAATTCGGCTTTACATCATTAGCATAGGATTATCTCAGATCATTCTATTGATTCTAATAATTCTGCCCTTCAGTTGGGCATAAAAGATAAAAAATAAACGGAAATTAACTGAATCGTTTTGAATTGAAAATGTTGACAATTTTAACAATGATAGAGTTCGTTTTTACATCGATCCATTTTTAAATCAAATTTTATCCGAAAAGCTCTCTTTAATTAAATCTTTCCTGCACTACTTCCATCTGCCAGATACACGAAGTTCATGTGCCATCCTTTGTCTGTAACTTTTATTTCATTTTAGTCTTCTTACATGACGTTTATCCATACCGTCTTCCATCATCAATTGATGAGTGGAAAAAGTTAAAAATCCAAATACAAAGTTAACCCTTTAAGCCCTGAATTTTTTGTAGGGTTAAGTTATGAATGCTTGTATTTGAAACGTTAGCAATTTGCACCTTCAGTCCTTAAAGGGTTAAACTCAGTGCACAAAATTAAAATGTATATAACATCTCAAATTTAACATACAGAATTAAACTAATGATCTAAAATCGGACAGAGGTCAGTAAAAAGAATAACGATAGTTACAAACTTAAGAGAAATACAACCCATCCTTAAATTCGAATGAACTTGTGTGCTTTTTAGGCTGGCTGCTGCAATGTCTCGTCTGTTCGAGGGTCGCTATGGTAAGTATCTTGTCCTTTTTTTAATTGTTTTAACTTAAGTTTGTAAATGTCATTAGTCTTTTAACTTACCTATGGCTGATTTTAGCTCATTAGTTTAAATCTGTACGTTAAATTTGAGATTTTTTATACATTTTAATTTTGTATTTTGATTTTTAACTTTCTACACACACATCCATTGATGATGGAAGACTGTTTCCAGAAACGTTTGAAAAAATATTAAATTTTATTAAAATATCAAATAATGAGGAACACAACAAACATGGATGTTGTATTCTTGACTGTTCTGTTCTTTATTATATACGAGTATAGAGGCTATATATAAATAATATAATGCACACTCAGAGGGGAAAGTGAAAAGCGATTCCGAGACCTTTCATGTATTCAACACTTCACCTCGTCATTCCTTGACAAAGTGGGCTTTTGAATATACGAAAGGCCTTAGAATCGCTTTGTATTTTTCCTTGTAGATGTGCAGCATTTATTTATTTACTTATTTCACGTGCTTAGTTGTGAAATAATTATATATATATATGTATATATATACTGTAATATATATATTATATATATATAGATATATATATATATATATATATATATATATATATATATATATATATATATTATTAGGGTGTTTCATACCTATAGGGTAAAATAAAAATGAGCTTGGAGTTTTAATCCACACGTTTCTCCGTATTCTAAAGAACAAGAAAACACGTTTGTGCACGTTTGAACCAGATCGCGCTGCATTTAGAGGTCCCCAACTTTGACGACTTTTTGTCAGTTTCATTTCTCGCCTGCCTGCAGTGAAGACGGTTTTCTTCGTCACTTGAGCGGTTCGTGTTGTATAGCCTATTGGACAACTATGGAGGTAATTATATATGCTACTAATTATCTCATTTTACTGTGGTATTGAAATTTATTATTATTTAATTTCTGTCATTTTACTGTGGTAGTGATATTTATTATTAATATTACATGAAATTAATTAGTCTGTTGCATATTGGACAACTAAGCTGGTAATTATTTATGATACTAATTAATGTAATTTTACTGCGGTATTAAAATTTATTTAATTAATGAATTGTCAAAGAGAACGTAGTGTACACGTATCAGTTTTATAAATAAAGAAAAGCAGTAACTGGGACTCGAACCAGTGTCATAGCCGTTTGGCGGCATCGCTCAAGTCGGCGTACACAGCACGCTATCCACTCCCTAGATGGTGTAGTGGATAGCGTGCTGTGTACGCCGACTTGAGCGATGCCGCCAAACGACTATGACACTGGTTCGAGTCCCGTTACTGCTTTTTTTTATTTAATTAATGAAATTAATTACGATGTGAAATTATTTCTGTGGAATTATTTAGTTTGTTTTCTTTTCCAGGTGTCTACCAGAGCGAAAACAGAAGTGTTTCTTATTGGCCAGACGGATGCGAACATCACATCAAGTGGCCTTCCAACTCAGTTGCAAGTACTCAAAAAGTACTTTTACCACCAAAAGGAGCAAAAATTTGGACGTACTAAATGCCTGAACCTGTGCCTGGATGCCTGTCTCATATTTTGGGAGAGAGCGAGAATCCCCATGATGCGTCGAGATTCGGCCTTGAGGAAGATGGAATCCCTTCTCAAGGAATACGACCGGCTTGTGAAGCACAAGTCACATAAAGCAGAGTCCTTCCGAGTGAAGGAGGCGATGTTCAAGGAGGCAATAGCGAAGGAGATCATGGACATTGCTCATTCACAGGCTAAGGAAATGATGAAGAATCAGGAGGACATCCACTTTCTCGACATGCAGCGTGAAGATCCAAATTCCTGCAGCATGGGCCCTGTTGACATGAAGCTTCACTATAAGGAGATTAGGAAAAGGAAGAGGCTGGACAAGATTAAGGAACAACAGGAGAAGGCCAGGAAGGAACAAGGAGCTGCAGAAGATACGGGGCTTTAGTGATTTCAACTTCGTCAGAGACTGACTCAGATGTCGTTGACCCAACCGTGGAAGTTTTTTCCATCCTCCTCCAAGGGAAATACCAAGAAGCGACGCAGGAATCTGATCTCACAGGATGTGACGACTACCTACGATCGGCTGAATATTTCGTACCGCGATTCAGCTATGTCGTACGCTGCAGCGGCTAAATCACTAGGTTTTGACTTGGATGAACTGTCCATTTCTGCCAGTACTATGTACCGCACACGCAAGGCTCTCAGGAAGGTGGCTGCTGAAAGTTATCAATCCGACGAAGTTTGTCCTGGTCAGCCTCTTGTCTTGCATTGGGACGGTAAGCTCCTACCTGACAATGAGCAATGGAAGGAGAGCGTTGACCGGATCGCCGTCCTCGTCTCTGGCGACGGCAAGGAGAAGAGCAGAAGCAGTATTTGCTCAAAACTGTGATGCAGCATAGGGCGAAATACCCGAATAAAACCAAGAAGGATTTCATGGACAAATGATTCGCATGAAGTGGTTATGTTTTTTGTATCTTTGTGAAAATGTGTAGTGAAATGGTACTCGTTTGTTGAATAAAAATTCATTGACAGATTTTTGTTTAATTTTTTCCGTTTATGATCTGCCAGAGCATCAAACTGGGGACCCGTAAACTTTAAACTATTGAATTAATACTTCGGTTTATCAGTCTCCTCAGCAAATGGAACAAGGGGATCCATGTGGATTAAAATTTTTCCAAACTTTTAATTTATGAAACACCCTAATATATATATATATATTTAGTTGAATAATCGACGGTAGTTTTTATTTATTAATTTATTATTGGTTTTCTCAATTTTCCGTATGACATTTTTCAATAATGTTGGTAAATTATAAATAATATTTCCAAAATTTTCCGACATTTCGCTCTGTCCTCGAGCATCTTCAGGGAATTCGTTTGGAGCCATCTTCGTAGGTGTTCTGCGTAGAATGAAAATTTCTTGTTGTTGTTGTTGTTGTTTGACGTTATAAGAGGTTAAGTTAGAGTTGTGGGAGTGATGTTAAAAAGTGGGGAAAAGGGAAATATAGGTGAAGAGTTGATAGGGAATTTTCTCGTCAGGGCGCTCTCTTTTATAGCTCATTTCGGAGGTTTTCCCGCAGTTTCGCGTACGTGTACTCACGGGATTGGTCAGTTTCGTACGTGTAACTTGAGGATTCGTTCTTGCCCAGTTCCTGATTGTTTATTTTCGTGGAAGTCTCTTTTATTATTAATGGTTCGGTGATATGAAGTCTTTTCTCATCCCTTATTTGCGTTACCACCTTTGTCGCTTCCACTATCTGTTGTCTGGTCAGGTTTATTTTGTGTATGTTCCACATGTGATCTTTCGGACTTCCTTCTTGTAAGTGCATTGTTAGCCTTCTTGACAGTGTTGTTATGGTTGCGCCCACGTATCTCACGTTTCCTCGAAGTTTGCAATCTTCGTTCGGGCATTGAAATTCGTAAACTACGTGGGATTTTTGTAGATTTTCGGTTTTTTGAGTGATGTTATTTTTCATGAATAAGTTATTAGTCTTCATGTTTCGGTAATAGATGGCAAGCGATATTTTATTGATTTCTACATCTGACGTTTTCCTTTACTATTTTCCTTATTACTCTTTCATCAGTTTTATATGCAGGCGACATTTGGTTTTGGCAAAAAATTTATGAACAGTGCTGTTAGGCGTCTCCGCTTTTCTTGCCTGATTGCTTTCCGCTGTATTTGCCTCCCTTTTCATTTTCAAAATTTTTTAATTTCTCGTTCTTTTTCCGTGTTTGTGAAACCGTCGTTGATTAGTAGCTGCTTTAAGCGTTCAATCTCTTGGTGGAAGATCGTCCAATTAGATGAGATTTTATAAGCTCTGTGTAGAAGTGCTTTTATTACACCAAGTTTATAATTCAACTTTATATTTAGTTGGGCACTCGAAAGTTGCATTTAACCATTTTCCTCTGTCCGTAGGTTGTTGTTGTTGTTGTTGTTGGTTAGCCGATCAGCCCACCCTGATCGAGCAAGCCGGCGGCACGCAGGTAACCGATCGCCCTCTCCGGAGTGGACCAGAGGTTCAGCGCACTAGTGATGTTGTGTTGTGTTTTATGTTGGGCTAGAGCGGTACAGTCTGTCATAATGTGTTCAATTGTTTGTGGTGTGTCCTGGCACAGGTGGCAGGTGTCGTCTGTGGAGTTGTACTCTAGTCTGTGTTTATATGTCTGTAAGTTGGGGTGATGTCCACATCGGAATCGTGCTAAGTTAACTCGATCCGATCTGCTCTGATCTGTCAATGGGTGGCGGCTTCGCACCTAGGACCGCATTCGGACCGAGTCGTGTCAGTGCTTTGTGGGTTGTGTGTGTGTGTGTGTGTGTGTGTGTGTGTGTGTATGTGTTTTCTGTACTGTGTGATGTATGTGGGGCATGGTATGGAATGGAATATTTGGTTATAATGTTTCTCTGGTGTTACCTTAATGGTGAAAGTTGTCGGTGCATGATTGTACATGCAGTGGCAAGGGTGTTGTGAGTTAGTTGTCGCTGCTGCCATGAATTGTGTTCCCCTCACGTCTAAATTTTCCCTAACTTTCAGTATTTTTGTTTCTGTGTGCAGGTGTTATATTGGTGTTGTTTGAGTGCATCCTGTAATGATACGAAGTGCGTTGTTTTGTATTGTCTGTAAGGTGTTTATGTGTGTGTTTGAGATAATGGGTGCCCAGCATGGGCTAGCATAGTCCATAACTGAGCGAATATATTGTTTGTATATGAGTGATGTTGTTTCCTGCTGGTGTCCAAAGTTTGTGCCTGTTAGTACCCTAAGCATGTTAAGTCTTGACGTATATTTGTTTTTAATGTCCTGAATGTGGTTTGCAAAAGATAATGATGTGTTGTATGTGACCCCAAGTATTTAGGGCCTGTGAGTGTGTGGAATGTTAGTGTTGTTTAGTGTAAGCTGTGGAGTTATCTGGTGTTCTTTTGTGTTGCTTGTTAGCAAGGTGATGGTTGATTTTGTGGGCGCTACTTTGAGTCTATTGTGTGTGAGCCAGTCTTGTATACTCTTTATATATGTTTGTAGGTTATTTGTATCGGTGTCAATGTTGTTGTGGGTGGATGTTAGAGTGATGTCATCTGCATATGATGATAAGGTAAGCTTGTAATCTATGGGTGTTGGAATGTCATGCATGTATAAGTTGAACAGTGTTGGTGAGAGAACAGAGCATTAAGGGACCCCGTTCGGAAAAAGCTTGTTTTTGGATGACTTGCCATTAAATGTGACATGTGAGTATCTTCCTGAAGGATAGTTCCTCAGCCACCTTTGGGTGTTATTGTGCATGTTTGTGTTGAGTATTTTGTTTATGAGAGGGAAGCGTGCGATAGCATCAAATGCTTTACTAATGTTTATTGTTGCTAATAGTGTACGTTGAGCTGATCGTCTGGAATTGATGCCATCTATGATGTGCTGCGTGAGGTTAGTGAGTAATGTCGTGGTTGAGTGGTGAAGTCTGAATCCATGTTGAGTAGCCGATAGTGGTATGTGTGGGTTGGTGATTTGTAAGATTAGTCTTTCTGTTACTTTGGAAGGTGTGCAGAGTAAATTAATGGGTCTATAGGAAGCTGGTTCTGTTGAATTTTTGCTTGGTTTGAGTAGTGTAATAATTTTATCTTGTTTCCGTATGTCAGGAATAATACAGTGTTGGTATGAATATGTGCTGATGTTTGTGAGAGCTAGTATTCCCTGTGGGCCCAAGTGTTTAAGGTGTATGTTAGATATGTTGTCTGGTCCAGTAGCCTTTGAATTCTTAATGCTTTTGATGATCTTGGTGGTCTGGTCAGTATTGAAGGGTATAATGGTCATGTCGAGTCTGTAGGTTTTCTTGTGTCTGGCTGTTTGTCTGTCTGCGTGTTTCTGGTTGTTGTCTCTGTTTAAGTGACTTATCTTTGAGTAGTGATTAACTAGAATGTTAGCTTCTTGTTGTATATGTTGGGATGTTATTTTGGCTGAGACAGATAGCCGCGTGTGAGGTGTGAATGCCGCTGTTAGAGTAGGTAATGCTGTTTATAGTCTTGTGTAGCCTGGATGTATCTGTGGAGTGGTTTAGTGTTGTTATGAATTCCCTAAATGTTTCTGCTTGTTTTTCTTTAAGTTTGTTGTTTATTTCTGTGTTGAGCTGCTGTATCTGCTGTTTTGTGGTTTCTGTGTGTGGTGTTTGTGTGTTACGTTTGAGGTTGTTACGCTGCCTTATGAGGTGGGCTATTTCTCCAGTGTAATTTGGGTTGTATTTCCTAATGTTGCCCTTGGGTATGTACTGTACTTGTTTGCATTATTGATGATCTGATTAAATGTCTTGAGTGTTGTATTGATGTTTATGATGGGTGTGCTGTTTAATGTGGTGAATTGTTTCTCAGTCTGTAGTTTGAACTGTTCCCAATCAGCTTTCTTATAATTTCTGCAAGTGTGCCTAAGGCTGTTGGGGCAGAGTGTAGAACGTGTTGTAATGATGCTGGGCAGGTGGTCTGATGACAGTTGTTTTTCTGTTCTCCAGTGTGTATGTGTTGCTAGTGAGGGGGAACAGAACGTTATGTCTGGGGAGGAGGTTCAGTATTCTGATTGATGTGGCATGTGTGTATGTTCTGTATTGTTAAGAATGACGAGGCTGTTTAGTTGTGTGGTTATGTTGGCGCCTCTGGTGTTGCTTTGGTTGTGCAGGTACCAACGAATGTTTTTAGCGTTGAAGTCTCCTCCTAAGATGATATTAGTGAGAGAGGCCAGATTGTGTAACTGTGGATTGTAATTGGCTGGCACCTGAGGTGAACTATCTGGTGGGATGTAAATGTTGATGAGTGTGGTGTTGTGTTTTGCGCGTTTTAATGTTAAGTGCCTGTATTTCTATCGTGTTATCTGCTTGAATTGTGTTTGTAATGTTTTGGGTGGCATCATTGTAGCTAACGCTTTTACGTCTGTAAGTGATGAGTCCACCCCCGTGACCCCCAGTGCGATCTTGACGGATCGCCGTGAAGTCAGGGATGGTGGGTGTTTTGTGTGTGCGTTTTAGTTTTGTTTCTTGTATAAGTGGTATGTGAATGTTTTGTTTGTGTACGAATTCCCTAAGCTGCATGATTTTGTTTGTGAGGCCATCTACGTTTTACTGTAATATGTTAATATTATGCTTCTGTATGTGTTTCATGGTCCTACTGTGTCTATGTCTTTGTGTATGGTGATATGTGTAAGTTGTAGTGGGGCCTGGATTAGTCTTAATGTCGCCGGAGAGTAAAAGTAGTTCGGGGAGCACGCAATTGCTCCCCGTAAATGAAAAAAATAGCACGCTGGTATAGGTCCGGCCCCGGTAGCCGATTAGCACTCTGACCGTGCCACGCAACAAGCCGTCGATTGCCAGTCTGGCCAACCGAAGACAGCCCGCTGCAGGGAGATTTGAGGAAGTTTGGCCACCAGCGCGTTGATGTTTCGGTTTGACGTCGTCTCTTCTTCGCGTTGACGTGTCCCGCGCTGGAGGATACAGCCACTGTTAGAAGCTTCCTCATCAGCTGCTAACTGTTGACATACGTTGAGGTTTTTACCTCCTTCCTATCAGTTTCTTATTATCTTTGGTCAAAATGTACTGTTTAATACTCTCATTTCTTTTTGTACCTTATTTTTTTTATTAATTTGACCAATAATCTGGGATTGGAAGTATATAATGAAATTATTTCCGGTCCTGTCTTTCAAATGTTTTGATAAAAAGTTCTTTTAAGAGTTTCTTTCAATCGAGAATAAAGAGAATGAATTCTTTACAAAAATTTTGCTTTATTCTTTCTATCTCTTTACGAAAAATATCTCAGATGTGTTGCTTTGTATTGTTGCGATCACAACAGAACAGTCATGGTCCTGTCCGTAGGTTTTTATATATGCTGGTTGTGTAGCAGTCGCCGTTGTCTTGTATTTTCACGTCGAGAAATGGGATTTTCCTGTTGATGCTTAACTCATAAGTGAATGTTAAGGCTGATTCTTCTTCCACTGCTGCTTTTAGTCTAGAAGTTCTGTTTCATTATCGGTGGTAACGAATATGTCATCCACGTATCGGTAGTATAGTGTATCTCTTTTTTCTCGGAGCACTTTGTTTTCCATATGGCACATGTATAGTTAGCGTAGGTGGGGCCCAAGGGGTTTCCCATCGAGATTCCATCTACTTGTTGGTATAGCGTTCCGTTTTTGCATCGGAAAGCCGCTTCCGTTGTGCAGATCTTCAGCAGTTTTTTCATTATTTCTTTGGGAATCGTCGGTGGTCGCATGGTCGGGTGGTTGTAAACGTTCTCGATTATAATCTTGGTTGTTCCCTCTACTGGGACGTTTGTAAATAAACTTTCTACATCCAACGATGCCATAATGCCTTGTGGTCATTAAGTTGTTTTGCAATTCTGTAAGTTGGGGCTGGGACCTGGGAGATGATGCATATAAAACTGACGAAAGAGTAATAAGGAAAATAGTAAAGGAAAACGTCAGATGTAGAAATCAGAATAAAATATCGCTTGCCATCTACTACCGAAACATGAAGACTAAAAACTTATTCATGAAAAATAACATCACTCAAAAAACCGAAAATCTACAAAAATCCCACGTAGTTTACGAATTTCAATGCCCGAACGAAGATTGCAAACTTCGAGGAAACGTGAGATACGTGGGCTCAACCATAACAACACTGTCAAGAAGGCTAACAATGCACTTACAAGAAGGAAGTCCGAAAGATCACATGTGACACATACACAAAATAAACCTGACCAGACAAATAATGAAAGCGACAAAGGTGGTAACGCAAATAAGGGATGAGAAAAGACTTCATATCACTGAAGCATTAATAATAAAAGAGACTTCCACGAAAATAAACAATCAGGAACTGGGCAAGAACGAATCCTCAAGTTACACTTACGAAACTGATCAATCCCGTGGGTACATGTACGCGAAACTGCGGGAAAACCTCCGAAATGAGCTATAAAAGAGAGCGCCCTGATATAACGCAAACTCTTTGAAAATCATCAACAGCAGATTAACGGACTACCTAACAGAAAATGAACTGATGAACCATCACCAACATGGATTCCGAAAGAAAAGGAGTACAGAAACGGCTAAATACTGATGTGCGAGAGAATTGCTTCGGCTAAAGCAAAGGGCCATTCAATAGATATAGTCCTCCGAGACGTACAGAAAGCATTCGATAAAGTATGGATAACCGGGCTACAATGCAAGATTCTGCGACTGGGCATTAACCCCATACTGGAACGTATTCTTTGCGACTACTTGATGGACCGAAAAGCCGTAATAAACATCGAAGGGTACCAGGGACAACAATTTGCCCTAAAGGCAGGAGTACCGCAAGGCGGCTGTCTAAGCCCTACACTGTACGCACTATATACGTCTGACTTGCCAGACCCGGTAGGAAACGACAGAGTAAATATTGTGTATGCAGATGACATAACACAGGTAGTCCCATACAACTCTAAGTGACCTCAAATGATCGCACAAAACACAGCGAGAGAAATCAGGAACATTAATAAATATGAAAAAAGATGGAAGATCAGAACGAACAGAGCAAAATTTACGGTGATCCCAATAGGGCGATCTAAAACTGGGGATCTCGTAGTCGATGGAGAACTATATGACTACGCTACAGAAGGCAAAATGTTAGGCCTAAAAATAACAAGAACAAGCTACGTCCAACACTACGCCGAGAGAGTCAACAAAGCAAAAGCCAGCATGCATAAATTATACAGATTCAGAGGACTCAATGAAGAGAACAAAAGAAAGCTCTACCGGGCATTAGTCCGATCAGTACTTTTGTACCCAACTGTTCCACTATACCTGAAAACCAACAACCAGCTGTGAAAAATGCAAAGAGTACGAAACAAAGGTACCCTATACATAACCGATAAATCCCGTAGAGACAGGGAAAAACAAGTGCATTTACACGAAAATGCAAATTTAGACCCAATTAAAGTAGTCCTACATAATCAGGCTGTTAAAATATGAGAGAAGATACAAGAGGAAATTCCTCCAGAATTATTAGAAAAAATTCAAATTGACGACGACATGCAAAGGACCATCAAGATCCAATTTAGAAGCAGCAGAAAACAAATAGAACACCAACCAATTCCAATATATGTTTAAATCTACGGTGAACTCACAGTACCCCCACGCACGATAATAAATAATAAGAATTACTGACGACATAGATCTCCAGCCAACCTGGAATCTTTAAACTCCTACTATATTTCATTTTCAAACTTATTTCTATCACTGCCAAAGGTGTGTCAATACTACACCTTTACCCCAACTATTCCAACTTCTTTGATCGTTGATCGTCAAACAACAACAACAAGAAATTTTTATTCTACGCAGAACACCAAATAAATTCCCTGAAGATGCTCGAGGACAGAACGAAACGTCGGAAAATTTTGGAAATATTATTTATAATTTACCAACATTATTGAAAAATGTCATATGGAAAATTGAGAAAACCAATAATAAATTAATAAATAAAAACTACGGTCGATTATTCAACCAAACATGTTTAAAGGAAAAGCTGTTCCCCGAGTATACGGATAAATATATTATATATATTATATATATATATATATATATATATATATATATATATAACCATGTATTTTTGCATGTACAGAATTTATCCATCACCGGGATTCGAGTGGCAGTGCTCTTGTCAGAGGGCCTGGGTTCGAATCCTGGTGAGGGATAAATTTTGCATATACAAAAATGTGCGGTTATGCGTTTATATTTCCACGTAGTAGTAATCTCGTGTTTGACAGACAGATAGGACAGACAGATAGGACAGGGCCTAAATGTTGTCAACTGGCTCGAGTGCAGGTGGTTAATTACGTAAAAGCACCTCTGAACATCAAAGCGTTATGTGTTTCCCTAGGGTGATGAAATATCGTCAAGTTGTTGTCAACATTTATTCTGTCGTAGTTCAGTGGCAACGCCCGAGTTTAAATCTTGGTAAGAGATAAATTTTGCATATATATATATATATATATATATATATATATATAGAGAGAGAGAGAGAGAGAGAGAGAGAGAGAGAGAGAAAGAAATAAATCATTCTTAAACTGTTCCACAATAATTGCAGGCTCGTAAACTTAAACCATGATAATTATAATTATTTGTTATGCGAAAATTGCCGTTTTGAGCCTCGAATTAAACCTGTCAGAGAAAGCGTTCAGCTTTAACGGCTCAAAATCTAAACTATGCTAATTTCATTAGATCAACAACGCATTATGTGTGCATTTGCCTTTCTGCACGATATCACCCTTATCTAATCACTCATTCGTTATACCATTACAAAGTGTATCTCAAAATGAAATTCTCTCTCTCTCTCTCTCTCTTTATATATATATATACACACATATATATATATATATACACCAGGTGATTACAAATTATCTTCCCGATTTTAAACATTTATTATGAAAAAAACTAACAAAGCTACAGCGGAAAGCAAGATATACAAATAAAGAAGAACTCAAACAGTTTTACTTACAAGCTTTGAAGCTCAATATGAGCTCATTTTGTCGCTTTGCAGATATCAAAGCGGTATTCTGTTTCCCTCCATTCATTTTGTAGCATATCATATTGAACTTTTTTAACAGCCTCACGTGTCCTTTCCTTCAAATGTTCCAAAGTTGTTGCCATTGGTGGAACAAAAACTTCATTTTTGACATAGCCCCGGAGGAAGAAGTCAAGGCGGGTTAGATCGGGCGAACGAGCCTGCCAAGGAATGGGTCCCTACCCCCAATCCAACGATCAGGCAATTGCTCATTCAGGAATGTTGTAACCTCAAAACGAGCCACAAAAAGAGTAAAATTTTACAAGACACCCGCATTGCCATGAAACATGCTACAGTAACGAAACATATATCAATCGATAGAGCAGAAAAAAATGGTGCAAACAGCTATGTATTATTTTGAAAATATTAGAAAATAACAAAGTTATGACACTATGAAGATGTTACTAGGCCTATCATAGCTTACACCATTTGGATCTTTTCCGTTTCATGTACTGTTTCCGATTTTGTTGAAAATAAGATATTTAATGTAGGTTAACTGAATGCCCCGGTTAGGTCAACTGAATGCCTGGTTAGGTCAACTGTACGCCCTTGATGATTGGTTAGGTTAAGTCATGATATTTTCGTTAGTTTTAACGAAAATATCGACTTAACCTAACCAATCATCAAGGGCGTACAGTTGACCTAACCGGGGCATTCAGGTAACCTACATTAAATATCTTATTTTCAACAAAATCGGAAACAGTACATGAAATGGAAAAGATCCAAATGGTGTAAGCTATGATAGGCCTAGTAACATCTTCATAGTGTCATAATTGTTATTTTCTATTTTCAAAATGATACATAGCTGCTTGCACCATTTTTCTGCTCTATCGATTGATATGTTTCGTTACTGTAGCCTGTTTCATAGCAATGCGGGTGTCTTGTAAAGTTTTACCACAAAAAGAGCTCAAATTGAACTTCAGTAAGCTTTTAAATAAAACTTTTTGAGTTCTTCTTTATTTGTATAACTTGCTTTCCGCTGCAGCTTTGTTAGTTTTTTCATAATAAATGTTTAAAATCGGGAAGATAATTTGTAATCACCTGGTGTGTGTGTGTGTGTGTGTGTATATATATATATATATATATATATATATATATATATAGAGAGAGAGAGAGAGAGAGAGAGAGAGAGAGAGAGAGTTGACAAAAATAAATGGACACCACGATGATCGTCTTTAAGAACAAATGGCAAAGCTCATAAATGGGATGCCAGGACGTTTGTCAGTTTTACATAATGCAAAGGGGAAATTAACACGATTCTAAATATATTATTATTAATTAAATAAATGTGTTATTATTTATTGACCTTTAGTGTTAAATAAGAAATTATGGAAAAAAAACGGAAGCTGTCTATTTACTTTTGGCAACCGTCTGTTGTTGTGTGTGTGTGTGTGTGTGTGTGTGTGTATGTGTGTGTGTGTATTATTTGTTACAATTTGGAATATACATTTTTCTAAAAATGCAAAGTTTAATTAACTTAATCAGAGAATCGGAATCAATGGGAAATGAATGTTGAGGCAATATGTGTTCTCGAACAGGATATTAACAATCGTGTATCTTTTTTACATTTAAAATCAATTTAAAATCGAAGCTTTCCACGCACCTAATAATAATAATAATAATAATAATTTATTTTTTAACATTTTTGCTCAGATCATCATCATCATCATCCCCCAATTAAGACCTCAGTTTTCTCTTCCTGTTTTGAAAGAGTTCACAGTGTTGTACTCCGAAACGTGTCCGCTGTTCTTTTTTTTTCTTTAAACGGAGTGGAGAAGTTGTACTAAATGTACTCTTGATATTAAGTGTATTTAAAAAGTGCGCTGATATTAAGTCGAAAGTAGATGGAGAGTAAATGAAATGGTTACCTTACTGAAAAGAGGGTACCCTCAATTTAAACGGAAAATACAGAAAGTATACATTTTGGGGGATTAACGAAAACCTTCCACTTCACTCTCAGTGTATATATATACCTTCGGCCTCCCGAGTGTGTCCTTTAAATACTTTATACTGAGAGTACATTCAGTACTTTTTACTCTCAGTCCTAAAGTAGTCACAAAGGACACGTTTTGGAGTGGTTAGTCGTGAGATTTTGGAAGCCGAAATATGGAATATGAATATTGGCAGTAAATTATGTTATTCGGTTCCTTTCTTCGATAGTTGCTGAGCTAAAACTTAAAAAAAAAATGATAATGTGGATTTTAGTCGTAGAAATATATTTAATTTGCTCTCCAATATACAGGGTGGTCCAAAAGTCCCTATCTATTTTGCTGAAATAATGATAGTTCTATTTTATTTCCTACAGGCCATAGATGATGGATGTGCAAGAACGTGTGATGGTAGTAACACTACGTATCCAAGGGAAGAAATGCAAAGAATTCGAGAAAAATTCGAAAGAAGATTTCACAAACCAGGACCAACAGACGAAGCAATTCGCGAGCTGGTCAATAAACTTAAAAGAACAGGATCTGTTCATGATGAGGCAAGATCTGGACGTCCAGGTACCTCTCAAAAAATGTCGAATTGGTAAGAGATACCTTTAAAACAAATTCTAGAATGTCAACTCGCACAACATCACGTAGACTGGCAATGAGCATACAAAAAACGACTGTTCTAAGTATTTTCAAATCAACATTAAAAAAGAAAAGTTACCATGTCCAAGTGCTACATGAGTTACACGAAGAGGATTATCCAAGATGAGCCGCCATGTGCAGACAATTGATTGAAAAATTTCCTACCGAAAACTTATTAAATCATATTCTCTTCAGGGA
Organism: Bathynomus jamesi; assembly: GCA_023014485.1. Taxonomy (NCBI): domain Eukaryota; kingdom Metazoa; phylum Arthropoda; class Malacostraca; order Isopoda; family Cirolanidae; genus Bathynomus; species Bathynomus jamesi. The sequence continues at coordinate 573,984 of JAJOZX010000327.1, read as the reverse complement.
TGAGGCGACATTCCACACATGCGGAAAAGTTAATCGACATAATTGCCGTATCTGGGCTAGTGATAAAACCGAGTTCTACGAATGGGAGAGAGATTCTCCTAAAGTTAATGTCTGGTTGGGTATGACAGGATCGAAGATTTACGGACCTTTTTTCTTTGCGGAAACTACGGTAGCAGGGTCAATTCAATTTATCTTGACATGCTTCAGAGTTTCTTGAACCCCAGCTTCGTCCAGATGGCATTCTCGACACTGTTTTCTTTCAACAAGATGGAGCTCCATGTCACTATGCAGACATCGTTCGGACGTACCTTGATGAGCCCTTACCAAATCGCTGGATTGGACGTGGTGGAACCCAGCACGATCTCTGGATTTAACACCATTAGACTTCTTTGCGTGGGGCTTTATAAAGTCTGAGGTTTACAAAACAAGAGTTGCAGACCTGCAGGATCTGCGAACTCGCATTGTCTCGGCAGTCGTTAAAATAACACCAGAGATTGAGAATGTGTTTCGCAATGCAGTGGACAGATTTGATATTTGCGGAGAAAATGATGGTGCTTAAGTTGAATCTTAGACCAAAGCTTGATAAATAAATATACATCTAATTATGTTACTACATTTTTATCCTAAAACACTATTATTTCAGCAAAATAGATAGGGACTTTTGGACCACCCTGTACAGTAAGTCCTTTCTTTACGCGATACGTTCATGGAAACCACCGTTTATATCGAAATCGTGTAAATCGAATCACATTTTCCCATACAGCTAATGTACTATAGGGGGTAAGCATGTTTAGCTCAAGAATTTTTGTCAACAAAAATTAAAATATATGCTGTATACAAGAATTATATAGAACGTAATGCTTATTGTACACGTACATTAATAATAGAATATAAAATACATTATGTAATTTTGTACATACTGTACTTACCAGAGATGGCTCCAAAGACTGCTTAAAGTGGAACAACCTCATCCTTCTTGAGGCTCCTCCTGGGTGAAGGCGCCGAAGAACGCCTGTACATACTGTATTTACATATACACGAGCGCAAATAGTTCCGCTAGCCGACTGGTCGTTTGTTAACTCGCATAAACGCGGATCACGGTCACGTATACTGAATAACGTTCCCTATTTTGTCGATCGTGTATAAGCGAATCCGCGTAAATCGAGTTCACGTATAAAGAGGACTTACTCTACTATAAACTTTAAACAACCTTATTTGTTGAAACAGATCAGTATTAACATTGTCTGTAACTATATAAATTAAATAATATAAAACCATGTTTAATAAAAATATTGTAATTCAAACAATTCATTTTGATGTGTTTATTCAAATGGTTGTAAAGATGACGATTTAGTTTACATAGGACAGACAGGTAAAAATTTGGAGGCTAGAGTTAAACAGCATAAGTATGCTGCAGAATGATTCATAGGTTAATTTCAAAAAAAATCATAGAAAAAATCAATAATGACCATAATATACTGATTTGGATGAGGCAGAATTTTTAGTAAAAATTAGATACATTATAGAGAGGAGCATATTAGAATATGTATATATATTACACTAGAAATTTTAATAATATTTATGGAATGTACACTTTGATAAATGCATGATAACACTATTTGAACTTCAAGTGAACTTGAGTTAATATGTTCCTGCTTATTCAGGTAAACTTAGATATATCCTTTCGTTTTATTCTCCCCACGACTTTCCTGTGCCCATATCCCAATGTCCCAGATATAAACTGTTATGAAGATTTGTTGTTTAACAGGGTGGTTTAACCTCCTTTGCAGAATTTCAGGTCATATGTAGAGGGAAGCACTTTAGTTCAAAGGCCTGTTAAGGTAGACTCCTACCTGTTATACAGTCACTATTCATAAGTATGACATATGGATCAGAGCTGACAAGCGTTTGAACGTGGCAAGCTAGTTGGATGTCATATCGCGAGTATAACTGCGCGTACACAAAAAATTGTTTAACTTCATAGAAAATTTTACTGGGATTATAGAAAAATTTGATTATTTTAAAGCCCATCAAATATTTTATAGAAAAAAAAAATTATTTAGTAAAATTGTTATATTTTAAATGTGACCATATATGATACATTATGCCTAAGTATGTTTACATCTGTAAACATAATTCAACAACTATTAACTGACTCTTAAGATCAAAGACGAACCAATGAATACGATTTAACATGTCAACCGAAGGTTTATTGACTCGAAATAGTCAATAGAAATTCAGTATCATTATTATTGAATATTCACTTCTCGCAGCCTTTTATACAGAAAGTTTATCTTCTATTGTCTCATATCGCTCCAAAAAAGAAGTTTTGAAGACCATATCTTCTATCTAAAGAAGTTATGTATCATTAAAAGAAGTTACTGTATTATCTGACAAGAAGCTTTGATACCCAAAGGAAGGAAAAATTCACCTAGAATGCATCCTCAAAACGAAGTTATAAGTTCTAAATTTAGGTTTTATTTTGAGTGTTCACATTATGAATATGATTTGATTGTGGTTATAGAGTATTTAGTGGCTAAATATATTTGACTGAAATTTCAAGACCAATTTTTTTATTTCAGTGTAATAGTGCGTAAACTTTAAATTTCAAAGTTAATTACGGGAAGTATCATATTATAAACATTCCACACCAACCAAGCAAGACAAAAAATTATGATGAACCGTGTGCGGCGAACATTGAGACAAGTGGTGAGGAAAAAGAGGATTGTATCCTAAAGTCCATCACCCAAGAGGTCGTTAAATGTACAGTTCTTTAGGTAAGTGTGTCTAATGTATATAGGGTGTGGCGACAGCTCGGAGAATGCTTCGATCCTCAATGCACTATCCTGACCATTAAGTATAGAAATGACATTGTGACGGTGTGAATATGGGCATGTTTATTATAGTCTGAACTAAGGCCATTGGCGTTTACGGTTTGTGAAGGATACAGTAATTGCCAAGGAATATTGTAACATTTTTTATAATAGTACCAACAAAACAAAGACATTGTCACAAAGCCCGGACCGTAAACCCATTGGTTCGAGTAGAATAACGATGACAACATGTCATGGCCTGTTCAGAGCTCTGATCTGAATCCGATAAAATACATCTGGTATGAACTAGAGGGGGGCACATGAGGAACAGACCACAAAGCATTGAAAACTACATTTCGGGAGGAATGACGGACTATCCCTTCTGAGACACCAGAAATTGGTAAAAAGTGTTTCTGAAAGAAATACGGTTGTCATTAAAGACAAGGTTGGACCTACACCCTATTAAATACGTTGTGGACAGGTTTTGTTTCGTTTATGTTGCCTCAGTACTTTTGCAGTACAGTATAATGTATGTATCAAGAATACTTCTCGTTGTTTGATTCATTCCCTGAAGAGCTGTTAAAATTCATACCCGGAAGTCCTTACAATCTTATATAAGACCTTTCGTGTATTTACAACACCTCGTCGTCACCGAATGTAGGAAGAAGGCGTAAATCAGAGTATATGTATCTGTACAGCGCAAATTTCTCTTATTTCTTTTATCTGCGCTGTGCAGATATATACAGTGCTCCCGCGATCTTCTGCCACCCGATATAGCGCCGACCCCGGTTATCGACGTATTTCGCCAAAGACCCGATTTCCCATCATCTTAAATGACCCCGATGCATCGCCATCCCGCTGTCCGCTATCCGCCAACTTAATTCATTCCCGAAAGATCATTTGAGCGTATGAAAATCCCCCGCTTTTACCGACAAAACCATTTGAATCACTGATACCACTGTTCAAGTATTTCGTGTCGGCTGATTTGACAAACGCGGAAATGGTTGGAGCTTAGGGCGTCACAGTGGGTTTCTTTACTCTGCGGGAAAAACGCATGCCGTAACAAGGAAAGGATTTCAACCAAATTCATATTATAAAAATACTTATTATAAAAAATCCTTTTTATCAAAGAAAAAGGATTTGTATTACCGAAGGAAAAGGATGTGTCTGAAACTTGAATGACGAATAGAAGAAATTGTTGAGAGCAAAGCGAGACAATCACCAATAACTTAATTTTTTAGTAAAATTTTTTTTTTTTGATATATTTGTAAAAATTAACTTATATTGAAATATCTGAAATCTAAATAAAATTAATATGTATATTAACACACGTCTTTCACTGGTTTCATTTAATTCATATACAATAAACACGTATGTATTAATATCATATATCATGTGCATCGTATGAATCCCCATATAACGCCAACATGACTTTGATACCAAAGGTGGCATTATAAAGGGGAGAACATTGTATATATATATATATATATATATATATATATTATATATATATATACTGCATATTCCGTTTAATTTAGATATACTTGTATCTAAATATTAGTTTTTGATTTAGATTCCATGTTTTGAGACCACTAAAAATAAGTAATATTGTAAAGAGTTTAATTGTTGCGAACTAATGGAAAGTGCATTTATTTCCGAACGAATCTGAGGTTTATGGCAAGTTTTTACATTTCCGAATATTATTAAAAAAAGAACAGATAAGTGACGAATCTTTAATCTAAACAATATTCATAATTGTCGAGGCATTTTTCCCCTTTAAAATACTCTCTAAAAACTATTTAGTTATTTTTACGTAAATTTGTGTTATATGAAGTCCGATTCAGTGAATAGCTAAAATTACAATATTACTTCTTTAATTTGGGAAATAAAAACTTTTTATTATGATATCCTTATTTTTAAGGAGAGTCAAATGACGTAGAAAGGTTATCCAATTAACGAGCGGAACTTATTTGACGCCATTTTGGGTTAAAATAACTAAATAATTTTAGAGTACAGGTATTCTCATGGGGCCACAATTTCATATTTGCTACTCTCGTTTCTGAAGTTCAGTTATATTACTAGAAATGGAATGTGTGTATAGACTTCCTTAGAACGGTAATGCACCCGCTAGAGTAGCCTTCTACTAAAATCTCCCGGCTATTAATCTGAAGATCTTCGGTTCGAATCTTGGCTCGGGCTTCAGATTTCGGGGGTTAAGGTGGGTCTTAATAATTAGTGAGGAGAGACAGAAGCTGGCACAGCGCTCAGGCTAGACTAATGAGGCCCATTCCGCTAACTCCTGGATTATTATTAACAGCACCATCGGTATTCGAACCGCCGACCTCAGTGGCTTCACTTCGCTTATAGGGAAATGGTGTTACCCAGTGAGCTACGGGTGATGGTTTCTCTGGTCTTCTTTGGTGAGAGTATAAGTAGAGGTTCGGATCAGAATAAAAAGGTGTAAGGCCCTTCGAGCATATGACTTTAAGGCTACGAAGGAAGTTAAACAGCCGCAAATAACAATATTATTATTACTTCATGTGTGTTTACGAGCTCTTCTTTTTTTAGTGTCTCTAAATATTGTTTACATTTGCAGGTCCGCTACATTGAGCTCTTCTTTTTTTACAGTGTCTCTAAATATTGTTTACATTTGCAGGTCCGCTACATTTTAGTTTTTATCTCGTATCATTTGTTGTTGTTGTTGTTGTTGTTGTTGTTAAAAAAGTTTGTCTCTTTTAAATATTTACTGTATGTAAATATCTTCTCGTTTTTTTTTAAGTCTCTCTTAAATATTTCCCCTCTGCTTTAAATTTGTCTCCATTTACATCAATAATCCCGTGGAAAGACCGCAAACACGAAGTACGGGAAAGAATAATAATTTCCTTAATACTTCACGCAAATCTGTCATGAATGTTGGGAATGTTATGAAGGAGGTTATACAACTGAAAACGCTATAATTAAAGGGTAATACTTCATTAAAGAAAACGCGAGAATATGATGCAACTCGAGCAAAATGCATTTCTATGCAACGTTTTTAATATAAAACATCTATTTTTTAAATCTTTTTCGAGATCTAAACATTTATGGATCCGTATTTGTCGTATTTACGAGCTAAAATTCAGAAAATTATTTTCTAATATCTAAATTCAATCTTTTATAAATTGTAATCACCTCCTTTTGAAAAATTTTGCATTTCAGAGAATTCTTTACAGTTCTGAGATAGAGAGAAAGTTTAATTTAAGAAATAACTAAGGCTAAGAAATAACTTCGTATCGAGGGTGATCATATATGTATCATATGAGCAGTCGCGTACCCAAAACATAGATTTGTATGTATATAGCAATTAATATTGAAGGATAATTAATACTATGCAATACTTAAAAAGCAATGTGATGAAGGACAACATAGCGGTATATAGTAGGTATAAGTATAGGTATAGAAATACAAATCTAAAGAAGTATAAATATAAGTATGAACCTCGAATTATGCCATCTCTTACTTTGTTATTGATCCGACCAGCAAACTTCACGCATGGCAGTCCCTATATATAATATTTTGAAGCGCTTTAGTGGGTTTTCATTTTAATTAATTTGTGGATTATTTCCTTTCAAAATGCATATACACAGTCACAGAGCCACAGAATTACAGAATCACAGACCAACGAAATCTCGAAGATATCCATCAGGTTAGCCTCAGAAATTGGAAAGTAATTGACAGAGAAGTGAAAGGAAGGAAATTTAGTAATGAAATAAATACACATACCGCGTTTACATTTACAAACGTGTGAAGGACTTTTTCAAAGAAAGACGAAAATGTAACGTAAACAAGACACTCACTTCCATCAACGCGGACAAAGAAGTGTTGAAGTAATAACATAGGAACGTTAGAAAAAAATGATCGAAAGGAATTGCTCATAGAAACATTAATACCCTGCGTGCTGACGAATTGCTCACAGAAAACATTAATACCCTGCGTGCTGACGAATTGCTCATACAAAACATTAATACCATGCGTGCTGACGAATTGCTCATACAAAACATTAATACCATGCGTGCTGACGAAGCTTTTTTTTTTAATTGGGGTTGTTTAACCTCTTTCGCAACATCTAAGGTCATATGACAGAGGGGACCTACGGCTTTACGTGGGATCCGAACCACGGGTCGCTACATAATCTGGGCGCAGAGGACGGTCTCCCATCAAACTGCTACCCAGACCCAATGTCGCTTAACTTCGCTGATCTCCGGGATACTGACGAAGCTATAAAATAAAGAAGAAACTACGTAACATGTAACTAATTAATCTTTGTCATGATTTTATTTTTAAAAGGGGTTTATTTCTATTTTTTAAATTAAAAACAAGAAAACGTTGCTTAATCACCCCTACCCCACCTAAACCTTGTTGAACGCTTGGTTATAAATTCCTTATCTCAGTTTAGTAACATTTCAAGAGTATAATTCATTACACATTCACACATTGTGAGTTGCGTTATATAGGGTGAGCGAAAAGTGCACCTGCAAGAAATGTAGTGAACCTGTACCTGTACTGTGTTGGAAGTGGACAGGTGCACAAGGACTTTTCGCTCACCCTACTTTCAAATGAAATTTATAATTCAGGAAACTTCAGTAAAAGGGAAAAAAATTTAAAATGGAGGGGTGTACTGTATTTGCATTTTACTTGCTAGAAATAATTTAATTATGTAAAATTACAGACTTTTATGTAAAATACATTTCCTTTTGTTTAATTTACTTCCAATGTATGTAAAATTACTAAACTTTACGTAACAATATACAATATATTTTCAATAAACAAAGTAATCTGCAATTTTAGTGGAGTTACATAAAGTAATCTGTAATTTTAGTGGTTACAAAAAGTAATCTGTAATTTCAGTGGAGTTACACAAAGTAATCTGTAATTTTAGTGGAGTTACAAAAAGTAATCTGTAATTTCAGTGGTTACACAAAGTAATCTGTAATTTTAGTGGAGTTACAAAAAGTAATCTGTAATTTCAGTGGAGTTACAAAAAGTAATCTGTAATTTTAGTGGATTTACAAAAAGTAGTCTGTAATTTTAGTGGAGTTACAAAAAGTAATTTAATTTTAGTGGAGTTACAAAACGGAAATGATATGATTTTTTGTAAATATGTAAATTGATAATTTTGCCATCATAATTTGTCAAATACCATAAAGGACGATTACATTTTTGTTATGTCACATTTATGTTTATGTGAAACCATGTCACATACTACATGCTCGAAGATTCCTACATGTAAATTGCAAAAAGCATAATATATGCTGGTCTGCTAATATAGTTTCAGTTAATATTCAAAAGTACTGTGCATATATGGCACATAAATCGCAGCACAAAGGTTTTGAATATGGCAAAATAGCTGCATGTCATATCGCAGATATCCTACGACTGAGTAAATTTGTGGAGACTCTAGAAGTTCTCTTAAACAGAAATTTGTTTGAAGTTAAAAATTTGTATTTTAAATTTGCCCAAAATTAAATAATATTTTAGTTATATGAAGTAAAATTAAATTTTGGGATAAAAAATTAATTTACTCGTAAAGGTTTTTAAATCGAAATAAAAATATTTGTATCCGAAAAAAAATTAAACAGAAATAGATAAAATAGATATAATAGATAAAATAGATAAAATAGATATAATAGATAATAATAAATATAATAGATAACATATTCTTTGATTAATAATTTTCATACAGTTAATAATTTTAAATTTAACATTAATTCATTTGGCTTCTGAGAAGTGTATTTCCTTAAGTTTCTTTAAATATAAAGTTTTTAAAGGTAAATACAAAAATTTTCACCTTTAATAAAATTGCGATGTAGAGAAAACTATAAATACCCAATTTGTCAAACATATCAATGCCACAGTGATACAGCGGCACAGTGGCACAGTGACACAGCTAGAAAAATACTCTGTACAGTCATCACAAAAAGTTATCACGAAAAGTATACCACCAACGTTATTTTTAAAATGTGACCTCTCAACCATACTCAGTCCTTCAAAGGCAAAAATAGTAAATTTAGGTTTCTGGCAAAAAACTTACAACTATTTCATAACCATTGTTATTCAAATAATAATAATAATAATAATTATTATTATTATTATTATTATTATTAATATTATATGTTTTTTGAAATTATTGTACGCTGCATGAAGGACGTTTCTGAGAGAGGGGTTCTAATCAGGGAAGGGTAAATAAAATTATATATTTATTCCTGTATATATAATATACACAACTGAATATATTGTATTTATATTGAAGACTTAAATAGAAAATTGTAATGTACAAATAAAATTTCAGGGAATTCTGATTTTAATTTTAACAGAGCTGGGCACTTGCGGTTTTTTTTGCGGTACTGCGGTACTGCGGTACTACCGTGTTGGTCGGTACCGCGGAAAGTACCGCGGGAAATTTGAATGCGGTAGCGGTACTGCTGTACTTTCAGCGATCCTTTGCGGTACTGCGTTATGCGGTACCGGTTTGGTAGTGCGGTAGTAGTACCGCAGTACCGCAGTACCGCAAAAAAACGCAAAAAAAAGCAAGTGCCCAGCTCTGATTATTTATTTCTGAATATGTCTCATTTGGTAACACCGGTTCCCTTTAAACGAAAAGAAGGCGTTGAGGACGTAGGTACTCGTTAGTAATACTCGAGGAGTTACCGCGTGACTCGCATTAGTTTGGTTTGAGTGCTGTGCGACTTTCTGGTGGTCTTCCTGACTGATTATTATTATCGGGAATGGAGCCCCTGATAACTAATTTTTCACTTAGCTTATATGGAAACGGTATTTGGCGCACGCGCTGATTTTCTTTGGTGTAGGGTGAACTGAATAATTTAAATACTGTAAGAACTGTTCACCTTTAAATATATTAAAATGCTGCACGATAAGGAACTAAGAACGTGCTTAGGATTAAAATGTTTAAAGCATAGATAGAGAATTAGTGTTTTTTCTTATGATGGGACTATATAAACCGGAATTATAATGTACCTCCATGAAACAAGAAAGTCTGGCTTTAACTCTGATCCCTGATTTCGAAATTGCCGCGTGTAAAACCCTCTTTCGGGTTTTCCGGAAGACTAAAAAACCGTTCTCGACGACTAATAATGTTGATAATAACTGTGACAAAAACTCGCAGCGATGCCGTATAAAGTATTTCATCTGGAAAACCAAAATTATGAGTTATCTTCCTATTGCGTTTCACGACCACAACCTAAGTTCATTCACAACACAACCACGGGTAAATAGGAATATATTAGCAGCAGCATTTGTACGAAGTACCTTTCACAATCTTTATACAGAAATTCCATTCAATGCATAGCACATTCTGCTTTTAATCAGGACGAAGACCCGCCCATAAAATTCATTTTATCTTGAAAGGAAAAAATATATATATAGCCCGTAAATACATGAACACAGAGAAAGATATCGATCCAGCTCGAGAAAAAGTCAATAAGTAACGAGCCGAATATTCTCTACAATCGTGTACGGGGAAGTGAAGACAATGAGGTAGGGAGTTCGACTCCCGATGTTACTGGCTAATAACAATCCAGGAGTTTGCGTAATGGGCCATGTTCGTGTGGCCTGAGCGCTGTGCCAGTTTCTGGCCCTCCTTACTAATGATTATTATTCTTATTCTTATCAGCTGACTGGTATTAAAGCTGAAAACTTGGTGTAATTATTGGTTTCAACTGTAAGGGTTTTTAATCTGCATTTTTTAGTACATTATGAAATGAATATGTTGAAGCTTATATATTGTCATTATGATGAAAAATGTTATTGTTTGAAATTGATAAGAAGTTTCCCCGATTTCTTACGTTGTTTTTTTCTTGTTTTTCTCTTACAATCAATCCAAAGAGGGAAAGCGATAATGGTTTTCACTTTGATAACGATGAAAACAGGAGTAATAATTCGAATAAAAAGGGGAGATATTTAACGATAAAACGTTCGAAGATATCGTACGATGTAGGGGATTTATATTATAAATCAGTACACACACACACACACACACCGCTATGGCTACCATATAAAACCTCGACATTTTCGTGTTTTCAGTTGTGAATGGCAATTTTAACTTAATCTCATCTGAATAACCTAACCTAACCTACTACTAAAACTACTACTACTGCGGTGGTTGTTGGGTCGCACCACGCCCCCTATACTCTTTTATTTCTCGCGATCTCCATCCATCTCTGCGGATTCAACAGTCCGCGTCCGGCTTATGACCCGCCATATTCTCCACCAAAACCTTTCTCGGGAGTTTATTCCCCTCCTCAGTCTATGCGACCTGATAACATCAATTATCAGCAGCTGATTAGTCATCTCTCTCGCCCGTAGGTTATATCTTCTCCTCCATAAATTCTCTTCAACATCCAAAACTGGAATTGTGATCCTTCTCAGTTCAGCATTCTCAGAAACTAACACAATCCCTTCTAGCATCTTTGTCATCGACCAAGTCTCACATCCGTAGAGTACCACTGGGTTTTATGATGCTACTGTATACTTTTAATTTTGTTGCCCTTGGTATGTGCCTGCTTTTATTTATTAGCAGCACGCTATACAAACATTTGTTACCCGCTGTAATTCAGGCACGTACTCTCTCTCTTTTTCCATTTCATTCGTTGCTGTCAGCATGGATCCCAAGTATTTAAAAGCTACAACTTGCTCTTATATAGCAATCATTCACTCGTATGTGTTGTTGTGCTTGTACATTGTGCCTAGCAATCCTCATTATCTTTGTTTTCTTCGCGCTCACATCCAGCCGGATTTGTGGATGACATTTCCCAGAAAGGCCGGAGAGCTCGTTTTATGTTTATGAGATCTCGCGCCATCAAATTCACATCGTTGGCGTAAGCCAGATTTTTATCCCATTTCCCAAACTTATTCTTCCTTGAATATGATGAATGTTGGGGATTACTTTCTCTAATGCAATATTAAACAATATAGGAGACAATAAAACCCCCTGTCGAAGCCTCATCTAACCAAATCTTCATTATATCCCTTTATTATTCATGTTTTCAATAAAAAAAAGACACTATGGCGTCACCGTTAATGTCGTTACATGCACGATGAGTTAGTTTTCTGTGTATCCTAAAGATTATCGAGAAGACAAGTTAGCCAAGAACACACACACACACACACGTGCGCATCTCCGCAAAAGTGAGGCACCACCTTTTTTAGGTCTATATATCTAAATAATTGAATCGAGAAGGCTTGATAAGTGTTTCGAAGACGTAATTGAGGGCTCGAAGGTTGCCTTCTGTGAAAGTCATTAAATAGCGCGGTACCACTAATCTAGTAACTTAACCTAATGGGGACTAACATATTTTTTCCTACAATAAAAATGATGCTACATTTTTATAAGAGTATATTTTTTTAATCTTCCGAGGTACTGAAAGTGTTACCTCACAAAAAAATTACTCCACTACATCTATCAATTATCACACCCTTGACCTCACTTATGCCCAGCCGCACGCGCGCGCGCACGCACACACACACACACGATTCTGGCTACTCTATAAAACCGTGACAGTTTTACACTTTCATTTGTAGACGACGATTTTACCTGATCTAAATAACTTAATTAACTTAAACTACCCTAACCTAACTAGCTTACCTTCATTATATCTTCCTTTGTCACGATAGTTAATGATTTTTCAATAAAAATAGTCTGAAACTATGGCAGCACCACTATTGTTGCTACCGCACGTACGTGTCGCCATGAGCGCTCTGCGTATCCTAAGATTGTAGGAAAGACACACGCACAACGCGCACACAGACACACACACACACACAAAACTAGTGATTACAGAAACCATATCTCACTTGAACATTTACTAAATATAAAATGAAGTATTTTAATCCTTTGCATAATTCAGAAGGCATTAAGACTTTAATAAAGTTTTAGAGACAACTCACCATTTTATGGTTACAAGAAATGAACATTTTTCGCTATAAAGAGTAGAATATAAACTTAATTTGGTTCCTCAAATGCAAACAACTTCTTTATTATGGGATTTCCTACTAAAATAAACTACAGGTTCGTTTATTTCTCCACAAGAAGCCAATTAGTTAGATTATACATTCCATAATGGTATATAAATTTCTCCTACAAAGCAAAATCAAGTTGTAAAATGTACATGAAACTCTACCATACTATTAGGTTTGATTGGTATATATAATCCTTTATCTTTAACCGGTGTGAAATACCGACTTTTAAAACCAACAAGCTGAAGACTTTAAAAAGGGAGTGGGTTTGAGGGTTAATTCCATTTTACAACTGTTTTAAAGGCAGCGGAATCCTTCCAGCTGAATTAGAAACCCGAACTTGATGATATGAAGCAAGCGTTGCAGAGATCAGAAATGGGTAGAAGATGAGGATAAGCCAAACTGAGAGAGAGAGAGAAGAGAGAGAGAGAGAGAGAGAGATGAGAGAGAGAGAGAGAGAGAGAGAGAGAGTTAGCCTCCATCTTTTAGCACCATTGATCTTTGCTATTTTTCTTTCAACGAAATTTCAGCTATGAAGAAGGGGAAAAGATCATCTTTCCTTCGCCTCTCTTCTCTCTCTCTCTCTCTCTCTCCTCTCTTCTCTCTCTCTCTCTCTCTCTCGCTTTCCTTTACCCCTCAGGCAAACAAGTGAAAGATTTATTGGGATTCGTTGCAGCGTTTACAGATGGTTTTGTGATTAAAGTTTGGGAACTCTGATACCAACAATGCGAGTTCGAGTCCCGTTTGTGACGTTATGTATGTATGTTGACAAACTTTTGGCTAAGCAAATCAGTCCATAAAATGAAGCAGCTGAGGTCACGTGCAGGCACTCTAGCCCCAGCAAATTGGGGCAACTTTATGAAAAGAATGCTTCTAACTTGTTTGGTTCTCTCCTCGCAGCTTTACTTGAAACGCATCTGGGACCACTCCAGGCCGTGTGAGACCAAAGCCAATATGATCAGTTTACAAGGTGGGGATATGAGAAAGAAATAAGAATAAAGAAATGCAAAACAAATTTTCAAACTACAGTATACGACATGCAGGAAGAAAGGACGAAATACTCGTAAATTATATGCTCACTTTTTTCATTCAAGTTTTTGAGAATTTGAAAATGTTAAACGATTTAGTTTTGAATATTTCAATGATTCCTTTAATCTTTATGTTTCGTCTTCAGTCTTTCCACTTATTTCATCATTGCCCTTCTTTTAAAGTTCAATTATTCCTTTTTATTCTTTACGCACACTCTTATATCCGTCCTCTGTCTACCTTTAGAACTGTGAAAAGAGAAAGGAGTATATACTCTAAAGTCTAAACATAAAGTATTTAAAAAGTACACTTGATATGCCGCTGGTACATTGACAGCAAAGAGAAAGGGTTTCGTTAATTCCTGGGAATGTATTTTTCGTATTTTTCGTTTACTTTCAGAGGGGTCCGCTTTTCAAGAAGGGAAGCGCTTCATCTCTACTCTCCATCCCCTTCAACCTACTATTATTGCGCACTTGAAATACTTTATATATTAAGAGATGTTTAGTCATATTTATATTTTGCCTTACACTAGACAAAGAGGACATGTTTTCGAATGATATGATTTTGTGAATGAAATCAGGGAGAAAATTAGGAGTGGGAATACACGACATTCAAAATGTGATAAAACCTTCGAAACTTAGAACTTATAACTTCTTTTTGAGAGTGCATTCTAGAAGGAGTTTTTCTCCTTTGGGTATCAAAGCTTCTTGTCAGATGATATAATAACTTCTTTTAATGATACATAACTTCTTTAGATAGAAGAAAAGTTTTGAGTGATTTGAGACAATAGAAGATAATATTTCTATATAGAAAAGGTTGCGACAAGTCTTTGTTTTCTGTGAATATGCGATGTTTACTACCTTTTAATGCAATAATCACCACTACTTCTAGTTCCTCAAAAACCTCCTTTCTCATCTCCAATAAACTTTCTTGGTTTTATACTACTTAATTTTTATACAGCTCCGTCTGTTGAAGGAGAATGGCGCCCAATGCAGAAAGTTTTATAAAAAACTATAATTTCATCTAATATTTAAAGTACATTTCATTTTCTTGTCTAAATTTTCTTAATCAAAATAAAGTTATAAAAGTGTACATTTCTTCACAGAGTATTATCCTTTGTTTGGGAGAACTTTCACTATAAGAAGAACTTGAAACATTGTTTAGCGAATTCTATTACATATCGGTGATTGGTTAAACTTCGTCTAACTCTAGTTTCTACAAGAGTCGTTGGAATGGTTTCAATTTTGCTGTAACCAGGAATCCAGTTGCTGAGGAAACAAAGAACTGTTATTTTATCCTTTCTTAGTGAAAAAAATAATCGCTGGCGACCCCTATTGCTAATAATCAGTGAGGAAGGACAGAAACTGGCACAGTGCTACAACCAGACTAATACAACCCATTGCATTAACTCTTGAATTATTATAAACCAGAACCATTGGAAGTCCGAGGCTATTGTTGCCCTTCGTGGGAGAAAGCCTTGAAGCATTACCACGCATGGCGTATGAAGCGCCACAGGTGTGGAATTTAGTCATGTCGGGGGGGGGGTGGGGGAGTGGGATGCTGGTCTACCAGGATGCCAGTGTGGATGAATATATGCTTTAGTTTCTACTTTTTTCCTTCTTCATTACCTCTTGCACTACAAATCCGAGCTGTCGTCTGCTTTGTCACCCCAACTTATTTGGGAAATTATATTTTTATAATGTATGTGTATGCATGTACCATGTATATAAGTACGCGCATCCCCGACCTCAGTGTCTTCACTTTGCTTATAGAGAAACGGAGTTACCCACTAAGACCTAAGTTACGGTCTCTAGTAAGACGTATTGCTATACATGATGTATATATATATATATATATATATATAGTATGTCGAAGATACAAATAAAAAAAAATTACGATCAGCGTATTTCTCTTGTTTTTGATATTTCATCTAATTTCAAATCTACATTGAAATGGAATTTTGCAGAATTGAAAGAAACGTCTTCTGACTCAATCTATTCCAGATGTTAAGAAAAGAGAGAAATAAATGCAAGATTTGAAAAGAACGAAGAAGAAGGAGAACGAAGTGAAACTGTTCTCGCATCATGAAAAGGGTTAAACCTATAAAATTTATATACATTAAGAGATATTTATTTTTACAGTAAATACGAGACGAGAGAGAGAGAGAGAGAGAGAGAGAGAGAGAGAGAGAGAGAGAGAGAGAGAGAGACTCATCACAAAAAGTAATCAGCGCTTTGATTCTGGGAAATTCTAATTCTGAGAATAATTACTTTTGCCAATACAATGAAAACTTTACTAGGATAGACTTCGTATGTTATGTATCTGCTTTCTAGTTGCTATTTTGCGGGTTATGAAGCAAAAGGCTTCATCTTCCAATAATAATAATAATAAAATAATAATAATCATAATAATAATAATAATAATAATAATAATAATCTCCTGTGGCTTGGTCGGTTGGGAATTGGACTCGGACGACGAAAGCTCGGGTTCGACTCCCATCGCCGCCGTGGTTAAAACCGGTTCATTCACATGCTCGGCCTCGCGTGACTCTCGGAGTTTTCGAATGGATAATATAATAATAATAATAACAATAATAATAATACTTTGTAAATGAAATGGAACATATTTCGTGTCCTTTTTTTACCAAACAATTATTTTCGACAATGTACCATCGATTCCTATAATCGAGTTACACTAGGCGACACCTACTGTACCTTACGACCCGGTCTATACCGACAGCTGGAACTGGTGGTACGGATGAAAGTATTAGTGTCGCACAACAAATAAATAGTCAAAACTCTCTGGATTTAAAAGTTATTCATATTAGAATCAAACATATGTCCAGTAATGGCCAGCCCCCGTGACTCAGTGGGTAACATTGTTTCTTTATCAGCGAAGTGAAAACATTGAGGTCGGGCCGTCGGGGTTCGACTCTCGATGCTGTTAATAGAATAATAATAATCTGGAAGTTATCGTAATGGGTCGCGTTTCTTTGGCCTAAACCCTGTGCCAGTTTCTAGCCATCCTCACTGATATATTATGCATATTATTATATCTGGTACTGAATTTGGTCGTTTTAAAAATACCAATATAATCTCTTTTGACAGTCTTCAAAGCTGATTAATCAACAACACTTACATGATATAAAATATATATAAATTAACGATTTCGCAAGTTTATACAGTTTATACAGTTAACAGTTATTCAATTATACAGTGAAATATCACCTCATACTGATTCTACCCTGTTGTCTGATTTAATACTATCATTCTGAACTGAAGAAATTTCAAAGGAGGAATTACAAAAACATGCTGCAGATTTGGAAATTGCGCTAACAGATTTCAAATTTTTTGTATTGCTCTACGCATATTTTTGACAATTCCAGTCACAGTGGCATCAGGGGAAAGGAGCTTTTCCAAATTAAAGTTGATGAAATCTTATCTAAGGTCAAACATGCTCCAAGATAGACTCAACAGCCTTGCAATATTATCCATAGAATGTGATGAAGCAAAAAACTTAAACTTCAACAAAATTTTGAAAGAGTTTTCAGAACAGAAAACAAGAAAGATTTCTTTATAAGTATAGTTTTGTTTTAACACGTTTTATGTCAAAATATAAGCTAATAAATATAGATATTGTTTCATTTTTAATACAACGTAATAGCATATATTCCTGATACCTAATTTGAAATAATCTTAAGTCTAGGAGGCCCCACCAAAATGGTCCAAATTGGGCCCCGCAATTGCTAAGGCCGGCCCTGAGCATGCAAGGCACTCATCTGGCGCAGGCCTTTCGGTAACCGAGAATATTGATAATGTGTCCACTCGCTCTTTGGAGATATCAAGCATTGCAGCAATTTCATTTTGCTTAATGCGACGATTTCCACGAATCAGTTCGTCAACGTAGTTCCGATGAGACTCGTCGGTTGCCGTTACAGGCCTTCAACTTCGCGGTTTGTCTCGCAAAACGTTTTTTGCCCTGCTTCTCCTTCTTTACACTGCCTCGCCCAAAACGTCGAACGGTACTCACATCAACACGCTGTTTGCTGTACACAGCTTGCATTCGCCGATGAATGTCTATGGAAGCAACACTTTCCGCGGTCAAAAATTCGATTACGGCACGTTGCTTGAAGCAAACATCTTTACTCCTTTCCATTGTAATCGATAGTGAATCAACGTGTGGAATGAGTGTAGGCTAGATTAGGCTATAACACAAAACCAATTTTATCTGGTTACCTCTACACAATCTGGAATGGGGTAGGGATATCAAGTTACAACACAAAACCGGTTTTATCTGGCTACCTCTATACAATCCAGAATTATTCAAGTGGAGGCATTACTTTTCAGCCCACCCTAGTGTGTGTGTGTGTGTGTGTGTGTGTGTGTGTGTGTTAACCTTCTGTCGATGGCCTTAGGTGGTTCGAAGTTGACGGGGGTTCTGGTTAGGTGGCAGCAACGGATTTTTCACTCTGGGGTAGCGGATATTTTGTAAGAGATCGCAATAATTTCTTTTGTACTACTCTCTGATTTCTTCTTGTAGCGGATCGGAGGATTCTGTGAACACTTACTAGGTTATTGGTTGATTCCACAATTCTTCTTGTAGCGTATCGGAGACGTTTGTGAGGCAATGCTGGTCTCAGACTTAAGACCTAGTGATTTCTAACTTTACTGTTTCTTGAAGATGCTGTGTTATTCTAAAACTAAATTCTCTTGAATAAGACAGGACTCAAAGGAGAAGATAAAGATATCTTTTTACTAAATTTTACTGCTTCTAAATATCTGGGTGAGATCAGACAAACAGAATTTGAAAGGTTACAGTGGTTTATATATTATGTAAGCTAGTGACGTCATTATTATTTAATTTTTGTATTTTCCGATTTTTAATAGGCTGAATTCTTTTGCGTATTCGATCCACCTGTGTTTGGTGTATTGTGTGGAGCTTGCAGGAACTGATAAGGCAAAATATTTGAAGATAAAGGCAAATTTTGTGTAACAGCATATTGACAAATCTGATGTTTTCATGATTTTCCGCGTCAACTAAAAATAGAAATTAAGATGTGCATTTTATTATGAACTAAAATTAAATGCTTAAAATTTAAAATTAAATGTTGATTAGAGTTTCGGCAGGATATGACTTCATCTTTTAATAAAAAATAATTAGGTAGTTGAAAGAAAATGATTCATCAAGATGTCATTGAATAGGAAATTACTTTATCAAGAACTAAATAAAGAAATTTTTTATTTTTTTTATTTTCCAAGCTTGCATGACTATTCATAGGCAGTTAGAATGTTATGCGAGTTTCGACTTTATATGTAAAAATAAATGTTAGAATTATAATTTTTACACATATGCAGATGGCCGATATCGATATGAACTCAAGGGTCAACAGCAAACTTGTTACTGCTCTTAAACAGTCACTAGAGAGGCGTCTTTCGGTCAATGAAGAGAAGTCATTGTACAAGATGGCAGTTACTCTTGATCCTCGTTTCAAACTGGCTTTGTGGAAGGAAGGTGAAGTAGCTAATCAACATGCTGCCTTTACAAAAGAAACTGCTTCTATGACTCCAGCCTCTACTATGTCAACCGCTGCTGAGTCAGCCTCCAAGTCACCTCCAAAGAAGCAGAGAAAGCTCTTTAGTTTCATGACAACCCCAACAACTGGACCACAACATACTATTCCTGAAGAAATCACAAGCTACAGTACTTGGCTGATCCCTGCCTTCCTGAAGAAACAGGTACCCTAAAGTTCTGGGACCTCAACAGGATAGCTAAGCCTGTGCTTTCACTAGTGGCCATGAAGTACCTTATGATGCCAGCCACTTCAGCACCAGTTGAAAGAATCTTCAGTGTTGCTGGCCGAGTCGTCAGACCTGACAGGTGTCGTCTCAGTGACGAAACATTTCAAGATCTTATGTTCATCAAATGCAATAAGACCCTCAAGTTTGAGATTCTAAAGAAGTGAGTAGAGTACTTGTAATGTTGAGACATCATAATATAGTAAATACTCTATGTTTTGTATACTTTGTATTATATATATATTTTTTTGCTAAAATATAATGACCACTGAAGGGTATTTCCCTCATAATTGTAAATGTGCACTAGACTAAAATGTAATAACTTAATCATATAATATTATAAGAGCATAACTGAAAAGCAATTTGTATTTTTATCCTTATTATTATTATTATTTTTATTATTATTATTATTATTATTATTATTATTTTTTTTTTTTTATTATTATTATTATTATTATTATTATTATTTTTATTATTATTATTATTATTATTACTATTAAATTAAATGTGTTCATAAATTATTAACTACTTTAATGGTAAAGTCTCTTAGGAATTACTTAGGTATACAAAGTGTCACAGTACTGGAATTATACAAGTATGTTTGTCCATCTACAGCAGACAGCAGGACCAGTATAAAAGTTTCTACGGTACTTATGAATGAATGCTAAGAATTACAACCATGGGAAAAATATAGTGAACACTAGGATAGAGTGAAAATTTTTTTTTGAATTTCAAAATGCTTGGGGTCGGGAAAGTTGCGTATTTATGTGAAACCTACTGTATGAAATTTTTGTAATCGTACGGCTATAATTAAATTGTGCACACTGAACTCAAAGTTTTTAAAAATTGGCAAAATTACTAAAATTTTGCCATTTTTATTTTCATTTTTTTTTTGGACACGTACTGTGTGAAATTTTTTGTAATTTTGTAATTTAATTAAAAAAAACTGGCGAAAGTTTAGTAATTTTGCCAATTTTTAAAAACTTTGAGTTCAGTGTACAAAATTTAATTATATAGCAGTACGAATACAAAAAATTCATACAGTACGTTTCACATATAAATACGCAACTTTCCCGACCCCAAACATTTTGAAATAAAAAAAATTTTTTTTTAGTAATTTTGCCAATTTTTAAAAACTTTGAGTTCAGTGTGCACAATTTAATTATAGCCGTACGATTACAAAAATTTCACACAGTACGTTTCACATAAATACACAACTTTCCCGACCACAAGCATTTTGAAATTAAAAAAAATATATTTTTCACTCCACCCTAGTGAACACATCACACATGAGATATCGCTCAATTTCCACACTTACAACGATAAGTGTGGAATGTGTATCATCTCTTTATTACTAGAACAATCGAAATAGTATACAAATAGTATATTTAAATAGTATATTTAAATAGTATATTTAAAAAGTAATCACGATTGTAATCGTGATTACATGTCATATAATCATAATTGTATTCGATTACATTACATATTTTTGTAATCGTAATCATAAGTGTGGCATATAATCGTAATCAATTACATTACCCATGTAATCGCCCCATGTCTGAATATGAGGCGTTCCGGACCACAACATGCCAAGCGCCAGTAGGGTCAAAATTGAGTTATTTATATCACTATATTCCCCCACCCTTCCTCTATCCTGTGGGGTGAGTCAGGGAGCAGATTGTAAACCTGTACGTATGGTCGAAATGAATCAAATATCGTTATTGGTTCAAAAGTTATGACATTTTGCAAGTTGACAAACTTTAACTGCATTTTTCTATGTTTTTTAATTTTGGCGCTTGGCAGCTTGTGGTCCGGAGCGCCTCATATATACACGAGTATATATATATATGATGAAAATAACCACGAAGGAAAAAGGAAACACAGAATGGTGCTCAAGCGCTTTCGTCTAATAACATCCTCAGGAACACTGAAATAAATAACAAGTTCGAGACTATATATAGGTCACAAAAAAATAAATAAATAAATAAAATAGAAAAATAAAAATTGTAGGAGGAGCATACAAATTTATAAGGAAAAACTACCAGAGTTTTAGCACTTTGCCCCTCCTGTCTAAATCCGTTCTGAACGAATTCAAAACAACAGGATCAAGCGCGAAAAGGTCTTGGCTAGTGTTAAAATTACTTTGTAAGTTGAATAATGGCAGATTCTGTTTCCTTTTTCCTTCGTGGTTATTTTCATCATAAATATTATTCACGTGTTACCTTCGTGAAATAATTTTCATATATATATATATATTATATATAAACAGACGTGTGTGTGTGTGTGTGTGCGTGTGTGTGTGTGTATTTAGGCTCCGCCTACAAATGGTAGCTGTAAAAGTTTATAGTATGACGTTACACACACACACACACACACACATATATATATATATATATATATATATATATATATATATATATATATATATACACCTCGGTAGTGTAGTGGTTAGCGTCGCTGACTACGAATCCATCGGCCTCGGGATCGAGACCGGGTGACGGCAGCCGGCGCGCAGCAAAACCCAGCTGTTCATCCGTCCACACAATAAAGAAAGTGGTTGGTAGATAAATGGGTACCCTGGGTGGCCTAATGGTTAAGAAGCTGGGCTGCTGGTGGGGCGTGGTTCGGATTCCACGTTAAACTGTAGGTCTAGGGTGGAATGAAAAGCTTGGCCTTCGTCAGAATGAACAATTCGGGAAGAAGCTAACCAAAGGTGTGTATATATATATATATATATATATATTTTATTTTTATTAATTTTTCTTATCAGCCTCTCCCACCCCCTTATCTTATCACCCTTACCCCTTCTCATCGCCCCACTCCCTTTGGGAGATTAATTTTTTGCTTTTCCCCCCTTTTCCCTTTCCCCTCCTTCTTTCCTCTCTTTTCACCTAACTTGGCACTGGCAGTGGCGCTGACACCCCCACCCCACCCGTACTATTTGCCACTATACTATTGCCTATTATAACGTAAAGTGGCGTTAGAAAATGATCAAATCTGTCCTTATTTACCCTTCCCAACACTAGTTCATAATATTGATCACTATGTTAGCCAATTGCCATAATCAAATTAACATTTCCTTCTTTCTGGTGGTCAACAAAAATCTTTTTTAACATTTGCCCAATAGGATCTCTGACATAGGTTCGTTTTGTGTAAATTAATTCAAATTTGATCAATGCAGATTTTTTGTCTGTTTAGCCCTTCTTGCCACGTCCAATGTGTATTGTGTAGTCGTAAAATAATGATCAGTCGCGTGAAACTCCATATTTCTTACTGATAAATATCGATAACAGACATGGAGTTTTACGAGAGGACTTTTGAATACAGATTTTGGCTAACGAGCAGTGAGCAAACAATTTAAACTTAATTAATTTCAAAATGACAGAAAATTTAGCACTTTGTCAGAAAATCTACAGATTTGACAAAACTATAGATGTAACCGACAGATGCACTGGAGAACATAACTACCGTGCTAACCTCATTCGGTGAGGAACAGGAACCAAGAAACCAAAATAATATAGTCACATTTTGGGGGATGTTTTTCTTCGTATTACAGAATAAATGAAATCCTTAGTCATGCTGTCTGAATAGATAAAAGTGAACCAGCTTGCGTTTAGATGTGGGTGGAGCGGACAGAATCTCACAAAAGAGAAAACAAATGAGAAGATTTGCGATTCATTGCTTTTTAAATGAGTGAATTTCACATTGTTTTCATTCAAAACACTGACCGCACAATCCGTGGTATGAGAAAAGCAGTTTAAAGTTTTATCTTTACAGTCAGACCCACGTGAAAATTTATTATTCCATTATTTCCATTATCTTTCTATAGAATCATCGCCATTAAACTTGGGATCTAATGGAATTCCTACTTATTTTAATCCAGGGAAGTAAGCGCTTTAGTAAATATATATATATATATATACATATACTGTATATATATATGATTCTTCATTTTCATATATATATATATATATATATATATATACAGGGTGTCCCGTAAGTCTGGACCCATAGGGAAAAATAATAAAATTACAAAATAGTCCAAAAATTTATTACATAATCTGTTCAAAGTGTCCGCTGTGTGTCGCACACATAGTTGAAGACGCAATCTCCACTGCGACAGCACTTTCTGAATCACAGTCGCAGAAATTTCTTGACACGCCTCCACAATGCGTGCTTTAAGGTGGAAAATGTTCTGAAGTTTGACCTCGTACACTTTGGCTTTCAAGTGGCCCCACAAATAAAACTCCAGCGGAGTAAGATCATAATAAAAAAATAATAAAAATAATAATAAAAATAATAAAAAAATATATTATAAATAAATTTTTGGACTATTTTGTAATTTTATTATTTTTCCCTATGGGTCCAGACTTACGGGACACCCTGTATATATATATATATATATAATATATTATATATATATATAATATAGTATATATATATATCACAAAAATGCCCCCACCAGGATTCGAACTCGAGGCCTCTAAGTTGGAGGTTAGTCCATATATATATATATATATATATATATATATATGGGATGAATTTTACAATTAACACGTGAAATGAATGAATGATGCAAACCCACAAGGGAAAAAAAAATATTCCAAGACCTTTCGTGCATTCAGAAGTACACCTCGTCAGGGAATGAAGGGAGAAGGCGAGATGGCGAAAATATATACATATGTACAACGGGACAGAAAAATAAAAAGATTAGCATATGATTAACAAGAGTTAATTAAAGGCAAAAGGTATTTTAACAGGATATTGTCAATTTTATACATTCCCGCACTGTTATTGAAATTATTTTTAAAATGGATAAATGCACATTCTAGAATATTCCATTCCTTTCAATTTTATCTGTGTTTTTAACAGCGCTTTAGAACTATCCTACTTGATACTATGATTACATCTATACATATGATTAAAAAATGCATTAGAATTATTTGCTGTTCTACACGCATATTTATGCTGTTTTACCCTAATATCTAACGTATTTCCCGTTTGATCTATATATACTGAGTTACATTGTGTACATCCGATCGAATACATTTTGATGACTTCTTTTCTGGACTCAATAACCTTCATCACTTAATTAAGTTCAAACGTGAATGGGAAAGCGCTAGAAGAATATCTTTTTTGGATGTTCTCATCAATAGGGAAGGAGACTAATAGGAAGGAGACTAATTCAAACTCTTACATTCACTATTTTTCATTTCATGATGACCAAGTAAAAAAAATCAGTTGTATCTTCAATTTTTCTAAGAGCATATAGAATCTGTCACTTCTTTTGTTGATGAGGAGATACAAAAAATCAACAATATATTTAAAAATCTGTATTATCCCAAATAGTTCATTTTTAACGCTCATTTAGTAGCCAGAAAAAGCTTTTTATACTGGCAGGTCAACTGTAAACAAAGATTACAAGAAAAGTGTTGTCCTTTCCTATAATAAATACTTGAAAGGGCTAAAGAAAACTTGTCAGAGAATAGGCACTAATGTGGCATTCAAATATAATTGCATAAATGACATGTTAATAAGGAGCAAACTTAAAGACGAAAAAGACACAGGTGTATATATATATATATATTACCATGTAAATAATGTCTTGATAATGTATATGTGGAAGAAACGGGAAGGGAACTCGGTAAAAGACTTTATGAACATAAGAGAGATGTAACGGTGTGGAATGAAAAAAGTGCTGTATTCTCTCATGTCAGAGACTATAACCATGTAATAGATTTCAATAATTGCAACTTTGTTTTCAAATCTAATAATTATGTTAAGCGTAGAATTGTTGAATCTAGTCTTATTGGCTCTATACAAAATTTTCATCTATCCAATGGTCAATTCTCTTTTAACAAAATTATATGTAATAAAATTAAGAATTTTGTAACAGTACCGTCCAAAAATCTCCAGGTAACACAGATACATCCATCAGGTCAAAAGTGGGTCGGAAAAGTCACTTAACTATCCCCTGGTAAGAGGATGGGAAAGTTCAGTCAGCTAATCCCTGATAATTAACTTGGTGTATATTAACTCTGTTCTCTGTTTATGCGGTCATTACCAATTAACAAGGACTCGTGAGTTGCCGAAACTGTATTGGTGTTAAAGAATACTCGTAAAAATTTAAGTCTTCCTGAAAAGTGGTTTCCTTCTTCATTATACTGTATATATATATATATATTCAAGCAAAGTAACAGAAAAAAATGCACTTATAGTACATAGGATTATTTTTTCACCTTTTAACCCACATGTTAACGTTATTGATTTTGTTCTGACTAACGTCAGACGATTGTATTTATTCTCGGAAAAGACCTCTGCGCAGTAAAGGGTTAAGTAATAATAAAGCGTCTGATGTTCAGGTCCTTTAATTGACTGAAATATTTGTATTTTGTTTTACTTCAAGTAAAAGATAAAAATCTGATTTACAGGAAAATGATTACTTGATCAGTAAATCCCGGCAAGTACGCGACCAAATAATTGTAGATAAGACCCACGAAATACGTGACCCAGACCACGAAATACTCGACTTTTCGCAGAAAAACGTTCCCAAAAATACGTACCTCATATTTACCTTAATTTTCTTGGTTTTCTTCTTCAAATTCTTCAAGATCGGTGCATTATATGTACATAGTGTCCCCCACTGCCTCCTATCCCTCCGCCTCCTCGTCCTTCGTCGTGGCTCAGGACGACATCTGGCCTGTAATTCATCATTCCTTCACCTTTCACTCATCCATTCATCCACTTATTTCATCATTCACTCACCATTCACTCGTTTCTCATGTTCACTCATCCATTCATTCCCTCTACCATTCATTCATTTTCTTATTCACCCTCTAACCAGATGTCTGATTGGGGCCAAACCCTTACGATAAGTGACCTGCCTCGACCTCCCTACCTCAAGGCTTCACACTTGGTAAATGTACAGAACGTGATATTGTGCATACTTTCTTTATTAACTTATCATTATTTTACATTGTTAATTATTCTCTGTGTTAGTTAATCTTGATTATTAATATTACGTTTCTTTTTCAGATTGCAAAACTGTTATTTTATAAATGCAAAAAACAGCTTCGATGCCCACTGGCATCCTCTTCGGGTATCCACCCGAAGAGGATGCCAGTGGGTAGCGAAACTGTAGTGGAAATAAACTCTGTCTATTAGAGTGGGTTTTTATTACTGCTATTTTATATACAGTATACAATATTTACATTAATTTTTACCAAGTTCCATCACGTAACCCCAATTTCCCCATAAGGTCTTATGTTCACAAATACGCGAACCCTCTAGGTCCCTAACCTCACGTATTTGCCGGGATTTACTGTACTGATAAGTATTTACTGAAATTTAATGAAATAACAATACAGAATAAATGCAAAGACTGTTCGCTTTTACAAGTTTAAAAGAAGTTTTTGAAGAGAAAATTTTTCATTCAACAGGTTGGCTACATTTCTTGCAAAATCCTCAAGAAAAAGAGGAAATAAAGTTTGTAGATGGCTTTTAGAATGAGGTAGATTATAGTAATAATACAAATAAGGTAGTTAATGCTTTCCTATAAATACGTAATCAATCAGAAGGGAGAGAAAGTGGAACAGCGCTCAGGCCAACTAATGTGACCCATTTATTCTAATTTTCGCATTACTATTATGACCATCATCGTGGTCTGAAACTCGGTGCCTTTGCTGCGCTTATTCGGAAACAGTATTGTCCACTGAGCTACAGATGCTGGCCTATACATACGTACCATAGGACTGCTATTTGCAAGCAAATTTTATGCTTTATTGACGGAATTGGGTTATTTGATAAATCATTTCAGATAATAGCAGAACATAGAGATCATTTACAGTAATTTTAAACACATATTGTTGGAGATTGCATATATTCATATATATGTATAGTTCTGAACTAAGATTACACAGACTTTTTCTTGGAATATTGAGTTTTGTGTATAATATTAAACACCTTGACATTGAATATTAAATAATTCAACCTTGTACAAAATATTTTATGACTATATAGGAATAATAATAATAATAATAATAATAAGGCATTATTATTTCTAAAGTTATATTAACCTTAAAGTACACTCTAAATAGAAATAAACATTTCGTTAGACGTTTCATTGTCTCAATTTTGAAATGTCTAATTCAGTAGATATTTCACTTTAGTTAAACATTTTGTTAGACATTTCAGTAAGTTAATTGAAATGTCTAAATTGTCCCAGTTTTTAAACAATTTAAAAGACTAATCTGAAATATCTATAGTGAAATATTGGATCACCTGAAGATCAGGGCTCCCAGCCTTCTTTAGTTAGCCTTATAAGGCTAACTAACGAAAATATCACGACTTAACCTAACCAATCGTCAAGGGCGTACAGTTGACCTAACGAATGGTTAAGTTAGGTTGTGATATTTTTGTTAGTTAGCCTTATAACCAAGGCCTAGCCAAATAAATTAAATTAAAAAATGCATGAAAGGCTCTTAGGAGATCTAAGCCTATATGGAATAAATGAATAAATGCACAAATATAATAATTGTTTTCTCCTCTTTTCGAAATAGCCAATAAATACGAACACTAAATAAACTGCGCCACAATTATAAAAATATTTATAATCACAATGCGCACGCGACAAGGCCCCAAAGAATAGAAAACCAACTTATTGTGCAAATGAAATATTTAATTTCTACGCCTTTATTATATATTTTTAACATTTAAGCACCGTTTTCAGATATCTGAAATGTCTCATAAACATTCCAAAATAGCTACTATTTATTTCAGACAGCTAAGTTCATTATGAGATATCGAGTAGATGTTTCTGATATATAATCAAACGTTTAATATCATTTAGAGTGTATAGTTTTGTCATGCCAACACCGCCCGCATTCACGGACACGTCAACTCTCACCGATTTTCCGTGAGATTCACGGATTTTAAGTCTCAAACTCCCTTATGTGGGATATGTTTCCAGTTATCCAAATCAGGCACAGGCAAAATCAGGCAAAATCTCACCGATTTTCATACTTCAAGGTTGACGTCTCTGCATTCACTCACAAGATACACTTTGTAGACGCTTCTGCAGTCTGGACGTGTGCTCTAGAAGCTCGATACAAAACAATAAGAAGCATTTTTAAACCATAAATATTTTTCTTTTGAAGATATTTAATGCGCTTTGATAAAACGCAACGATTAAACTTGGTACAAAATATTCACAGAAGTAAACGCACTTCCGGAAAAAAGTTCGCATAAAAACAAAATTTCTAAAAAGCATAAAAAGTTACTAATTGGTAATATATATTTTAATTTTTTATTTTTTAAAAGAAATTTTAGGTTTGTAACGACCATTTTCCGAAATTGTGCATAAAATAAACATTAATGAAGGACATTACACTTTTGTTGAAACATTAGTTTCTTGATGCTGATGCAGTACTCATATCTGACGTTTGCTTCCCAATGTTTCTGTCTATATTATTATTATTTTAGCTTTTAAGTAAAACGCCGAGGCGGCCAAGTCGTAACACCGCTTCCCGTCCATCAGCGAAGTTAAGCGACACTGGGTGATGTAGCGATGTAGTTGATGTAGCGACCCGTGGTTCCGATCCAACTTAAAGTTGTAGGTCCTCTTCGTCATATGCCGTTGAGTAGGAGGCTAAACAACCCTGTCAACCCCATCCACCACCACCATTACCAAACACACACACACACACACACACACACACACACACACACACACACTCTGTTCACTGAAAAACTTTAATTCTATCAGCGTACAACTCTAAATTCTCCATTTATGCTTTTACTCTCAAGAACAATCAGGGTACTGAAGAAAACCTTTAAAACAACCTCAAATCAAAAACCTAAGTTTGAGACAAGATTTGGTTGAAACATTAATTGGTTTATCGACATTTTCGAGTTCGCTGTTTCATTTTTTAATCTTTGCCGGAGAAAGGTCATTTCCGGAATTTCGAAAATGTCAGAATTTCTCCAACTTTCCGGAGCTATATCGGAATGTGAATCTCGGGGGAAGAAGACTTCACTTGAGGACGAGGAAAAACGCTTTAAATAATTAGTGGGATTCGGAGAAGATCCATTTTGTTTCTTGGAATTTATTCCAGATTTCACACAAATAGCTACGCAGAGAGAGAGAGACACAGAGACACAGAAACAGAGAGACAGAGAGACATAGAAAAATAAGTCATAAATGGTTAAGTATTTCAGTGAATTTTTAATTTTGCTTTTTAATTATTATAAAGTTGGATAATAATAATTAATATGTCCTCTGGAGCATAAAATATTATTTGAAATTATTAAATTCATGCCAGAATTAATAAAAAAAAAGTATATATAATTGCAACAAATAAGTGATAAAAGGTTTTCTATGTTCTGGTTTGGGCGCGACTTACACACACACACACACACACACACACACACACACATATATATATACTGTACATATAGGGGTTGGACAGAATAATGGAAACACTGGCATTTTCGATGCTGTGCTTTTTATATCATTAATAGCATTATAATATTTTACTAAGTTGCTATGTGAATGCATATAATATTGGGAACATCTTCTATTCTAATATGATGATATTGGTATTTGCTGTTCCAGCATAAATAAAAAATGACGGTTGGAAAACAAGTCTAGGATTGTGAAAGGGACATGAGAGTAGGAGCCCATTTGGTTGGTGTCAGTATTAAAAGTCGAGTGATTGCCTCTGTATTTCGAGGAATAGTCCCTGAGATTATAAATATATGGAAAGGAATTGTAAAAACTACACCACATAAGCACAGTAGTGTTCCCATTATTCTCTCCAACTCCAACTTCATTCGAGCTTTTACACTGGTTGATGTGATGAGGGTCCTTACTATAGTTTCCATAACTTCGTTTCGACTGATACTGGTCTTTACGGAGTATTGTCAAGTTCTAAACAAAGATTTGATGCAGAAGTCTTTGGTTCATACTTCACAACTCGTAATAAGGTTATTCTGTCACATTCTGTCAATGTTGCTTTACACCCACTATATTGCTTATTTGATGTAGTTTTTTTTTTTCATTTCCTTCAATGTATTCTTAACCTTAAGGTCTGCTCCTCGACATACATGGGCATTTATGCTACTTTTAATACTGAAACACCAACGAAACGGATTCCTACTATCATTTCCTTTTCACAGTCGGTAACATTTTTCCAAGCGTTATATTGTTACTTATTCTACAAGAACAGAAAAATCCATATATTATATATTAATCAATCACTGCTTAAGACACTCGTAATTACCGCTTAAGTGGATGTAAGATGAAAAATTTAACATTTTCAACAGAACATCATTCCGCCCACACGCTTATTTCAGCTGACGAACAACTCGCAGCTGTATTGCCAAGGAACAAGGGGTCATTGTATTGACGAAACCTCCGTACGTAGTTCATTAACAATGCGACATTGTTCCGTGTTAATCCAGTTCAAAGAATATCCAAATCCGTATCCGTTTTTGTGCAATTTTCGTCAGTTTGTATTGTTTATATACACTCCTGGTTATTATCGGCCCAGGCGCATAATTCTTCAGGACTAAGATGCGCCGTAAGTTTGCGTTTCCACCCCAAGGCAGCGCAGATTTACACGTAGGAATCACAGTTACATTCGTACTACCCCCCCCTCCACGCACCCTTACCCTCCAGGCCTCCTCTACACAAACCGAACCAAAAACCACAAGTACCCGCGATCGCAAACCTTCCGCATATACAAGCCTGTATTTTTAATCACTCCTATTCTGTTTAATTTATCGTTTTCCGAGATCGCTCGTTTTCTCCTTCATTAAATCTCGCTATCCAAAGCTCTTTACCTTTATAATTTACGTTGTTGTTGTTGTTTAATTTAAGCTCATTTAATTTCGTTTCTCTTAATTACATATAATAATTATGTTTTATATATACGGAGACTCAACACGGAAATAAACCTTTTATATATATATATATATATATATATATATGAAGTGTATGTTGCCGGGTGGGACAAAGGAACAAAGGAATTTAATTAATTTAATTGTAAAGAGGAACAGAAGAGAGCGAGACCTCAAACATCATTCAGCCTTTATTTCATCAGTGACTTTCGAACGAAATAACTAATTCCCTGTTCATCATTTGCAATAATATAACATTAAACGAAAATATATATATATATATATATATATATATATATATATCTGTCTGTCTATCTGTCTATATATATATATATATATATATATATATATATATATATATATATATATATACAGGGTGTTTATAAAGTCCCTATCTATTTCAGTGAAAACGTAGCAAAAAGGGTAAAATTCAATAACATTATAATTGAAGGCATACATTTAATGAATACTTAAGCATATGATTCTACATGAACACCATCAGTATCTCTACAGAGTTCGAATCTGTCAGCAGCATTGCGGAACACATTTTGGAGCATGACAAGGGTTATGTTTGTAATTGCTGTTACGATACGAGCACGTAAATCTCGCAGATCTGTAACTCTCGTTTCATAGACGTTTGATTTGCTAAAGCCCCATAAGCCCCATGCAAAGAAATCCAAGGGCGTTAGGTCAGGAGATCGAGCCGCCCAGGGCTTTGGAAATCGTTCATTTAGGTACTCCCGAACAATGTTTGCGTAATGACAAGGTGCCCCATCTTGTTGAAAGACGACGGTGTTTAAAATGCCATCTGAATGAAGCTGGGACAATGGGACATTTACGTGCTCGTATCTAACAGCAGTTACAAAAATAACCCCTGTCATGCTCCAAAATGTGTTCCGCAATGCTGCTGACAGATTCGAATTCTGTAGAGATACTGATGGTGCTCATGTAGAATCATATGCTTAAGTCTTCATTAAATGTATGCCTTCTATTATATTGTTATTGAATTTTACCCTTTTTGCTACGTTTTCACTGAAATAGATAGGGACTTTATAAAGACCCTGTGTGTGTATATATATATATATATAAAGTTTTCGGTACACGGACTGTTTATAGGTTAAGTCGGAATGGAGAGAAAGTAAAGGCTTCACTGTTTTACGAAGCATCGCTCCGCTCAAACACCTAGGTATTCAGGGTATGAGCAACTCGATATATCTTTGCCCACTATATAAGGGAGTCAGCGTACTAACGTGGCTTCCGTACGTGGTTCAGTAGAAACCAGTAGAACTAACAACACTTTGATTTATTATATTTGAATGAGTTAGCTAATTCATAATCTTTTGAAGGTTGTCTTTAGTAGTATGTATTACAAATTCACGAAACATTTAATCAGTTTCAGCCCTACCTTCTGTAGGTGAGGTCGGGTGTGACGTAGGGTAGAGCGTGACGTTGGGTGAACCTACAGTTTAACCTGGATTTTGAACCACAACTCCGCCAAGGAAAATCCCAAGAAAATGTCAGTAGCGCTCAATCTTGAAGTTAAGAAGTCCGAGAGGGGATTCGAACCCGTTTTCTTCACATTTGCAACCTGGCATCTTACTAAATATATAATAATGAGTCAGTAGGGCCAGAAACTGGCACAACACTCATGCTAACTTAGGCGACCCATTGCGGTAACTCTTGGATATATACGAGTATATTAACTTGCACCAACCGAAATCAAACCCCGACCTCAGTACAGTATTTTTGTGCGGTCTACCTAAGATAATTAGTTCACAACCCGGAAGCCAGAAAAAGAAGAAAAAGAAGAAAAAGAAGAAATCAAAAAGGCGGAAAAAAAATTTAATTCCAGACAGTCACATCTGAGATTTCAAAGAAAACACACACCTGTGCCATTTTTTTAATTTTTGTTTTTAGCCCTTTTCAAAATGCGTTTACGTGAATTTTATACAACTGTTAGTGCATCCGAACAGAGTGCCGTTACTTTTTTGCGCGAGCGTGGCCTCATTCGTGAAGTTGCAGACGCTGAACCATGTCATCGTTGTGGCAGTGAAATGCAGGAGAAACGTAAGCGAGATAGAGGTGGAGAGTTTCGCCCTATTCTTCGTTGCCCCAAAAAAGGTTGCCAAACTTCCCGCTCAATAAGGAAAGGAAATGAATTTTTTTACTTTACAGATCTAAATAATAGAGTTCATAGCAATCTGACTGTGTGTGACATTCTAGAATTGATGTTCCTTTTTTTACTCGAAATACCCAAGCGTACTGCAATGACTTTAACTGGAAAGAGCGGTCAAACTATTACGGACTGGTACAATTTATGTAGGGAGGTGTGTGGTATAGTAGTTTCGCTCCGTTTTAGAGGTCAAATGACTGGTACCGAAAACAATCCAATCCAAATAGACGAAGCCAGATTTGCAGGTCGTAGGAAGTATAATCGTGGCAGACTACTCACTGGCGATCATGCTCCCCAAGTGAAGATAGTGACGTGGATGTAGACAACAATAGGAACCACGGAAAACGAATAGATGGACCGTGGGTTTTTGTGATCAGGCAAGAAAAGGAATGTCGCTACTTTTATGTGGAGAGGCGCGATAGGGAAACACTAGTTCCTATTATTATACGAGAATGCGCAAAAGGATCAGTTATACATTCAGACGAATGGCCAGCTTACGGTAATTTGAATGCACTTGGCTTCAAGCACGCTACGGTAAATCATCAGCATAATTATGTCGATCCCGATTCAGGAGCTAATACTCAACGTATCGAACGTTCATGGCTAGATGCAAAGATTCACATGATGAAAAAGATGAGAGGAGTTGGCCGCACTACCTTCCAATCCCATTTGGACCATCTTTCATGGAAAATTTTACGGAAAGAAGAACCTGATCAGTTTATAGCCTTTTTAAATGATGTAAGACTCGCATATTGTTAGGCATATTTTGTTTGCTCCTTTTTTTAATTTTTTGGTTTACCTTTCAATAAATTTTTTTAAATCTTTTAATAAATCTCATAAATAAACAAATATTATGATATGATTGTTTTTAAATAAATAAATTTTAATAAATATCTAATAAATAATATCTAATAAATAAACAAATGTTATGATGT
This sequence comes from Bathynomus jamesi, assembly GCA_023014485.1. Lineage (NCBI taxonomy): Eukaryota > Metazoa > Arthropoda > Malacostraca > Isopoda > Cirolanidae > Bathynomus > Bathynomus jamesi. The sequence continues at coordinate 539,333 of JAJOZX010000327.1, read as the reverse complement.
GATTGTTTTTAAATAAATAAATTTTATGATATGATAGTTTTCATTTTTGAGGTAGACCGCACTTTAGACTGTTCGAACGCCGGTAGACCGCACATTAGACCGTTCAAAACGCCGGTAGACCGCACATTAGACCAGCACCATTTATATAAAAAGAAACGGTGTTATTCACTGAGGCAAGGGCTGGCTACCAGATATATATATATATATATTGTGTGTGTGTGTGTGTGTGTGTGTGTGTGTGTGTGTGCGTGCGCATGCGCGCGCGCGAGCGAAACATCTAAAAGTGGTAACTGCGACGACTGAACTGAATTTATAATCAAACTTTACCTGGATCTGAATCCTGATTCATTCTAAAGTTCTGGTCTGGATCGGAATCAGAATAACATTGATTTTTTTTGTTGGTTGTATAACTGAAATCAGAATCGATTCTTCGCCGAAACAAGACTGAGTGTTAGAATGGAGTATTGTTTCTCGACCAAAAATCAATTTTTTTTTTCCGTTTAAATCTGACAGGAAATCCACTCTTCAAGAAAGCCAAATCACTCCTCTGTTTTCATGTGCGTAGCTTTGCATTTTCAGTTGTTTATTTATCTATCTATCTATCTAAACACTCGGTTGCAAAAACCGTATCCTCCTTCCGTGAATGAAAAGAGAGACGCAGCAATTTCATAGATTTAGGTTTCTTTAACGCCGCGCAGTTACTATGGAGCCCAATATTTGCGTTTTGAAGGAACATTGCCTATCATTATAACCAGAGAATGCGCTTTTAACTTAGGAACACTATATATATATATATATATATATATATATATATATATATATATATATATATATATACACACACACACATTGTTAAAAACCGTGTAAAAATAAATAAAAGAATAAAATCCCCAAGTTAAAAAGAGATAAAACACTAAAAACAGCGAAGCTTTTCGAGAGCAATTTGTCTCATCATTCAGGCGGCAGAAATACAACCAACATTAAAAGTCACAATTATTAAAAATATATACACTAAGAACGTCATGCTTCAGGCACATCAAACCGATGTAGAAGATTTCGAAAAACAGGAAATTTTGAGAGGCCAAAAACACTGATAAACACTGATTTTTGCCTTGGTATAAATTCAGCTGATTTTTATGTTTTCGCACGTGCTGATTTAATTAAAAAATCCCATTCATATTGTTCCATCACCCACTGTTTTTGCGGGATTGAAGATCTATTTTCTCCATTCACATTTGGATTTTTTTCCACAAGAATTGGGTGCGGTCAGCGACGAACGCGATGAAAAGTTCCATCAGGATATTTCTAGCATGGAAAAAAGATATGCGGGAAAGTAGAACCCAAATATGCTGGCTCACTACTGCTGGTCCTTAATCAGCGAGACTCTCGATAAAAGTCATAAACGCAAGGCAAAAAGGAAGCATTTTTAAAAAGGTTATTCACTAATAAATTGCTTATTTTGTTTTTTATGAGTCTCTTAAAAATGGTGGGTGATACAGCAATTTTATTGGCAGATTGGAATTCAGCGCATTAAAATTGACGAAAAACAGCTATTTTCAAGTTAAGGCAAAAATAAAAGATTGAATTTGTAAAACTGTGAAATTGGTCATAGTATCAAGTAGAATAGTTCGTTCTTTCGTATCAAAATTATCTATACTTTTTATAATAAAAGATTCAACGAGTTTACGTTTATCATTAGTATTAATATTTAAGAGAAATTGGAAATTATTAATATCAACATAGGCGTACGGGCTTCATTTGTTTCGGTGAGGGAGTGGAGCGGCTCGCAATTTGCCCGAAAAATTTCCAAGGTGCTCGAATTTTCCGATGCCGACATATGTAGTGAACTTAACATGACAAAGACATTAAAGATTTTTTTGCAATAATACGTATATATTCACAGAGCATTATAAAATATACATATTTTTTATGCACATTCTAGAAAAAATTAACTCTAACAAAACACTGAATCTTTTTGCCATCAAATAACATAAATTTTTCGACTGTTGTGTTGGAGTTGTGTTACATCTGAGTCTAATTTTAATAAACTCCAATTTTTTCGCCATTATTTTGGGACTTTGGCCGACTTTTGAAGCATTTCCACGAAAATATTTGGAAACTTGCGAATCTGTGGGGACTGCAGCCCCCTCAGACTTCCCCCCACCTCGGCCCGTACGTCTTTGAATATCAATATTATATGATCACTATTAAAACGATGCCTATGTAAGGCAGAATTTTCGTTAGCAGTGCTTAAACTATATTTATGTTGATAAAAGCATCATTCAGTCAATAGTTTCGTAGATGTAATTCTTGGAACAGCCTTTACATGGAATCTTGCACACACACACACCACAGTTAGAAGAAGAGTTGGATAATTGGCTTATTTTTGTAGAAGACTGCGAGTAGAGCACGGCGTCTGTGAAACCAGATTAAGTTGAGGGTGAACAACGTTTTGCAGTGACTGCCCATTAAAGGGGACTACGAAAGCATCCCGAAAAGTCTTATTCTTCGTGGCGTTACTATAAAACTTCTTTCTAGCAGCTCGTAAAGCCCGATCAATAAAGATGGGAGGATATCCTAATTTTGTAAAAGATGCTTAATATATTGATATTTAGAATCTAAATAAGAAGGGATACAGATCCTGAGGGCTCGTAAAAACACACACATATATATATATATATATATATATATACAGTATATATATGATGAATAAAACCACGAAGGAAAGGAAACACAGAATGGTGCTCAAGCGCTTTCGTCTAATGACATCCTCATCGTGGTTTTATTCATCACAAATATTTTTCACGTGTTACTTTCGTGAAATAATTTTCATATATATATATATATAGGGTGAACCAAATGTAGGTGGACAGTAAATGATAACGTTTATTTTGAGAATACATATTTAATTTTTTTGTATACTATAATACAAAATAAAATTTAAATAAATTTAGTTATAATATTTAATATAATATAACACAAACACCATAGTTATAATGAACACCATAGTTATAATATAATATAACACAAACCGTATTCAACCTACTGTCCACCTACTTTTGGTTCACCGTGTATATATTATATATATATATATATAATATATATATATATATTATATATAATATATATATATATATATATATATATATGTTTAAATTTTATTTTAAGATATTCACAATTAAACAGGTGATTAATTAATTATTGGTTGAGTTACCCTCACTGAAAAGGAAACAATGATTCCAAGAACAGTATGTTATGTTTGTGTATTTCCGCACCTCATTAGTTAATGATTAAATGTGGAAATACACGAAATTGCTTGCATTATTGTTTTCTATTCCTTTACAGCTAACGAAGCCATTAATTTTATATATATATATATATATATATATATATATATATATATATATTATATATATATATATAATATATATATATATATATATATATAATACACACAGTACATAAAACAAGATATATTTGCATATCAAATTAATTGTGAATGAAAAATATTTTTACAATATTATTGGCTACATTTGATGAAAGGGAAGGGAAACCAAAGATGTTAAAATTACAATTCCTTCTTTTATCATAGATTAGTATACAGTTTATTATGTTTATTATCTTGAGAAATCCAAATAATGAATAGGTTCAGCCGTGGTAATTTCTATATCCGGGAATTCAGGATAGATCTTACTGATATCATTTAATCTAGTAATATGGGTGCATTCATGCCGGGGGAAGTGGGGCTAATGGGGGATAGGGGAATGGGAGTGGGGGGAGGGGGTAATGGGGTATGGGGAAGTGCCACTGAGGGGAAAGGGCAGTGCTACTGAGGGGAGAGAGGGGTGCCAGTTGAACATATAGTTACCTAAACTAACTTAACCTAGCCTAACCCAAAAAAATAAATAAAAATAAATAATATATATTTATATGTAAATGTGACGTCATACTATGAACTTCAGAGAACACCATTTTCAAAGATAAAAATTTAAAATTTTTGAAAGTATATAAGGTTTAGAGACCATCTGATGTCATGCAGCACGCTGACCCAATGACTAACCTAACCTGAAAAAATATATATGAATGTGACGTCATAATATGAAATTTAAGGACCACTATTTTAAAGGATGAAAACGTAAATAATATTTGAAAGTATATAAGGTTTAGAGATTATCTGAGATAATGCAGCATGCTGATCCAATGTTACTATGAATATAGAGTATAGTTACCTAACCTAACCTAACTTTACCTGTACATATAAGCGCAATAGAACTTTAACAACTGAGGCGTGTTCATGACAACGATGTCTGCGGAAGAGTGACAAAAATATGCGTTGTTTTTTCCATGATAGGCAATTGTGGGTATATATATTATATATATATATATATATATATATATATATATATATATTATATATATATATATATATATATATACACATATATATATATATATAATGTATATGATGCAAACCCACAAGGAAAAAGAAAAATGATTCCAAGGCCTTTCGTGTATTCAGAAGTACACCTCGTCAGGGAATGAAGGGAAAAGGCGAGATGACGAATATATATATATATATATATATATATTCAAACGGAGGGACAAGACAGTAATGATACACTGATCATACCAAAACTTGACGTCCCCAAATAAAAAGGAAGAAATTAATAAACTAGAAGAAACGCAGAGACATTTCACAGCCAAGATTGATGGCTGCAAAGAACTCAACTACTGGGAAAGACTACGCAAACTAAATCTGTACTCCCTGGGAAGAAGAAGAGAGAGGTATACCATAATTTACATAAGGAAAATTATCGAAAAACTGGTATCAAACCTCAAACTAAACCCAATTACCATCCAGACAACGCTGGAAAATAGGAAAGGCAGAATGTGTAGTGTTCCCAAATTAAAGGCCCGACAAGGGACCTCCTCAACTCTGAAGGAAAATAGCTTGGTTGTCAGGGGGCCAAGAATTTTCAACCAGCTTCCCAAGGACCTCAGAAACATTACAGGGGTCAAAGTTGAAGTCTTCAAGAGAAGACTAGATGCCTGGCTCAGGACGGTACCAGATGAGCCGGGTGTACCTGGCTTTGTACAACGGAGAGCGCAAGAGAGTAACTCGCTCCTCCACCAAGCCAGGACTAGAGGCGGGGCCACCAGATTAACCTTTTTGTGAAGAAAGACCGACGCACGGAACTCAAACAAGGTTAACAAGGTTATATATATATATATATATATATATATATATATATTATATATATATATATTTGTAATGGGAAAAAGTATGAGGTAATATTTTATATATTATGAGGTTCTAATATTTTGTTTTAAAATCTTTAAAATTTAGAACAATGATATCGTGATTTTCGTATTAAAACTGTAGTTTCGTTATATTTAAAAAATTAAGAATTAGATGAACGTTGAATTTGAAATTGAACGAACTTCGTTTATGATTTGGTTATAAAGTTTCCTCTTGAAGAGGTAAACAATTCTGGAGGGCAATCCACAAAATGAATTTCATATACAGTAAGCTCTGACCGGAGGAAAGATCGTTGGCGTGTGGACATCGTAGGGCTTCAGATTGTTACACATCAGCAATTAAAAAAATAACCCCTGTCATGCCCAAAATATGTTCTGAAATGCTGCTGACAGATTCGAACTCTCTAGATATACTGATGGTGCTCATGTAGCATCATATGCTTAAGTATTCATTAAGTGTATGCCTTCTATTATATTGTTATTGAATTTTACCCTTTTTGCTACGTTTTCACTGAAATAGATAGGGACTTTATAAACACCCTGTATATATACTATTATATATTATATTATATATCCTGTAGTTATATGCATATTATATATTGCATATATACTATTATATATTATATTATATATAGTTATATGCATATTATATATATTATATATATATTATTATATTACATAGATATTATATTTATTTTATATATTATGATCGGTCTCATCTCGAAAACTATACGTGCTAGAGGAAAACCGAAAACAGATTTGGAATCAGCGACCCAACAGCTATCTAGCCCATCCATTAATTATATCTAATGAAAATACTTGTTGGCCAGTGTTATGTGCTCGAGACATAACACTGAATGTTAACGAGATATCGACAATCTTTGTGTTGGTTGAGAAGTGGTCGGATGAGAATTTTAACCCTTTACCGCACTGTGCGTCGAATACGTAACGTTTCAAATACACGCATTTAGACTCAACCCTACGCAAAAAGTTCAGCCATAAAGGGATAAAGTACCAGCTACCGAGGGTGCAACAAGAGTGACAGTTAGTGATACCTACTCATATTGTATTATTTGTACGTTAACTATGAGTCGCAATACGTGTCAACCATGCATTGAAACACATTGATGTTGAAATCTATTCTATAAAACTTTAGTTAAAACAATGGTAATAACAGACTAGTGCTTATGCGTTGCCGATTCATCCTCGATAGACTGTATGAAATAGCCGCCTTCCTCAACCTGACTTTTATTAAATGCGTGAGTTCTACAGATCTACATAAGCTAAGGCTAAGAAAGACCCGAAGATCCACTCTAAAGTTAGCCCGAGAGAAAGAAAAGAGTAGGGGGTTAAAAGAAGAGAATAAGGGGTTAAGTAAGTAGCAAAACCTATCATTCTTGGGTTAACATTCATTCAGAAAAAGAGAGAGAAAGACTCACCATCGTCATCGCCGGCCACTCTCAACAAGTCGGAAAAATAGTCGAAGAGAATAGAAAAGGGGTGAAAGATGAAAAGAAGTAAAATAAGAACGCTTACAAACAATGCAAACACAGTCTAAACTCAAAGAAACACTGTCATACCATTCAAACTACAGACATGCAAGTAAAGAAAGATGAGGAAAGAAAAAAGCATGAAGAGTATAACAAAAAGTGGGTTAGTTTACGCTACGTGCTACATCTAAGTTCGTGTTAGTCTAATTTTTTTTTAATAATATAAATTTAACGCTGGCATATTACACGCTGGCATGTCACAAGCTGGCATCAATCGTCAACAGACTCAAACCTCGAATGTCACCCCGAGAGCTCCTGTTGCTAATTGTTTTATTATTTTAAACGACGTTAATATTTTTAAAATGCCTATCTAAACGGTTTTTAAACATATTAGCGCTGGTAGAGTTCACGACGGACGCGGGAAGATTATTCCATTTATCAATTACTTTAAACGTAAAAATGTTTTTAGCGATGTTAGTAATGAAACGTCTACCACATAATTTAAATCCGTTATTACGAGTATTGCTATTATCGAAAATGAACAATTTGTCAAAATTTACGTTATCGATTTTATTAACGATTTTGAAAACTTCAATAAGCTCCCCACTTAATCTCCTAGTTTCGAGTGAATGCAAGTCTAACTCTTCAATCTTGTCTTCGTAAGACTTGTTGCGTAGTGACGGAATTAGTTTCGTGGCGCGTGTTTATTTAGATACGTTTCTGAAATTCAATTTCCATCATCAGTACTAAAAAAATAAGTAAAAAGTGAACAAATTTAACGATGGACAAAAACAAATTTGCAACTGAGGTAAATGTAGGTGTCTTAGACTAATTCGAGTATGCTGATTTCGAATCTGAACCCAGAATTAACTCAACACGTAAGGATTTTTAGTTACATACAAAATTGGAAATCGCGTCAGTTGTGCGCTGTTCTTCCCAGTGGTTGGACGTGTTGGCAATTGCTCCGTAATTATTCTATAATTTCGCTGCATGAGCTGGCTGTATGGGAGGCTTTCAAACTGGTAGTCCACAATTTCCTGGGAAACCACAGAGCAGACCGCTATGCCGAGTTGGTTCAAGATATGATAAAGGCCTTTGAAGAAATGGTTGTCGTATGTCGCTGAAGTTGCATTTTCTTCATTCACACTTGGACTTCTTCCCAGCCAACCTTGGTGCTATGAGCGATGAGCATGGTGAGAGGTTCAACAAAGATATCAGCACAATGGAAACGCGCTATCAGGGGCGTTTCAACCCCAACATGATGGGAGACTACCGCTGGTTTTTCAGAGACAAACCACTGCTAGTCACGAGCGTAAAATCAAGTGCTTAAAGCATTTCTAAACAGTTAACGTATATTTATATAATGTGCTTATGTTGTTCAATGGGCTTGAGTTTATGGTTAACAGTCACTGTACATTATATGATGTTTATATTGTGCAATGTATTTATATTGTGCAATTGTGCAATGTGCTTCATTTTTCAATAAACAATGTCTGAAAAAGTACATTTTTCTGTAACTAAACATCTTGACGTGCTGGGTCAATTCTGACTTCAGATTTGGAGTCAGCATACTCAAATTAATTATTAAAGAACACTTACATTTACCTCAGTTGCAGACGGAAAGTTTTTTTGGATCACCTGAAGATCAGGGCCCACATGTATTCTTGTTTTTTGCTTTACAGTACCAAATATAATAATAAATTAAATTGAATGCTCGGTTAGGTCAACTGTACGCCCTTGACGATTGGTCAAGTTAAATCTTGATATTTTCGCTAGTTTTAACGAAGATATCATTTGGTAATTGAGGCTGGGGGCTCTGTTCTTCAGGTGATCCGTTTTTTTTTGTTTTCCAGTGTAGTGAGTAAAAATTTGTATACAGTATATTTATGTAGTCATATGAGAGTAATTTAAAGTTAAAAAAGTATATAAAATGTGGAGAGGTAAGATAACAGTTAAAGTATACAAACGTTATAAGGTGAAACGAAAATTGAAAACAAATCTTACTGGGTTATTATACAGGGGAGGGGGGGGGGTAATCTAATTGTATAAAGGTTCCTGAGGATGTCATTAGACGAAAGCGCTTGAGTACCACTTTGTGTTTCTTTTCCCTTCGTGGTTTTATTCATCATATATATATATATATAAATTAGATTTCAGTTAATTGCTTCGTGTAAAGACTATATCTGGAATGGACATCCTCTTTTCTTTATATGAGGAATAGAGTAATGGAGTGACATTATGAAAACAGTAAAATATGCAAGCTGCTTAAAACAAATACTTGCATTCACTAAAGCAGAAAGACACGTATATTCACTTACATCTCATAATAGGCTTTCTACAGAAACCTTCAGGCTGTAAATTGACGAGTGTATATATATATATATATAATATATATATATATATATATATATATATGTGTGTGTGTGTGTGTGTGTGTGTGTGTTGTACATCTGAGGCGTAGAGGGGGGGGCTTATTAATTCCTGCACAGTGTATGTGAAATGTGACTGGAACGTTATAATAATAAATAATCAGTCAGGAGAGTCAGAAACTGGCAAAGCGCTCAGATCAGACTAATACCGCCCATTGCTTTAACTCTTAGATTATTATTACCAGCACCGCCGGGAGTCGAATTCCCGAACTCAGCGTCTTCACAAACGCGGTATTACCCATTGAGCTACAAGAGCTGTCCATAGAATTTGATAATTTCCTATAAAGGGAACGAATAATAGCATATACATCTGAATTTAGTGTAAGAACACAGTCATTGGCACTGAGCTTCAAATAAACTTCTCGGCATTTCCAGTAATCAAAATGTTCTCCAACGCTAATAAAGGAAGAAAATACACACTATTCTCCAAATTTCAACCTCTAGACACGCAAAAATTACCCAATGGAAAGATTTCTGAAAGAAAATTTATAAAATATTTCAAGTATTTCCATTTTCAAATATTTGAAGAACAGACCTCTAACTTACGTTTGGGGAATAATTCGCCGTACACACACACACACACACACACACACACACACGCGCGCGCGCGCGCGCGTGCGCATCTCCGCATAACCAAGGTGCCGATTGTTTTAAATGCATATATCTAAAAACTAGTTAACTTAACCTAACCTTCGTGCCATCAAACCGAGAAGGGCGTGATAAGTGTTTCGGATACTACTGAGGGCTCGAAGGGGTTCTTCTATCAAGTCATTAAATAGTGAGGTAATCGCTAGTCTAGCCAAGCTAACAACCAAACATTAACTAACCTAACCTAGTCAGAACTATAACATATCTTTTTTCCGACAATAAAAATGTTTTTAGTATTTTATGAAAAAAATTTTAATGTTCCAAGGTACTATAGATGTTACCTCACAAAAACCAAATTTCCTCACTCCTTCTGTGAATTACACTGCTCAACACCAATTTTGCTGATTTAATTCTAACACCTGTTTTTGGTAACTTTGGTGTGCTGATTTAAAAAATCACCTTAGTTTTTGCCTATCACGTCAGGTTTTCGAGCAATCAAATACGGAGATATGGCATTTTGGCAGGGTTATGCCCAATTTTTTTTCTTTTCAAAAAATAAGTTTTTACATACTCAGAATCAGCATGGAAAAGTAAACAATTGTGCAGGGAGTGAACTTTAATATACAATGGTAATATTGACACATAAAGTGATTAAAAGTGTTTAAATAAGCAAAATATTAATCCATGATCATGACGTCACGCTCACACCTGGGGAAATCACAGATACCCAAGATTTTAATATGTTGTACATGACCTTTAGATTTAATGCACAGATTTGCGTATTCCACAGATAAAATTTTAACAGCAAAACAGCTGTTAACAGGTCTCAAAAATCATAAATTTTGATAAGTGCCCTTCATGGATCACCCAAAATAGGCATATTGCATTGCACATTGCACGAAAACCTGATGTGATGGACAAAATCTAAGGTGATTTTTGAAATCAGCACATAAATATTATCCAGAAACAGGTCTTAGAATTAAATCACCAGCAAAAAATTGTTTTTTGTTGGGCAGTGTTATCACACAGTCAACCTCACCTATGCTCAGTTGCTTATGTACACACAAACTCACACGACTCACATACACATTACATTTCTCACTTTACTGTATAGGTTTTCTGAATAAGTATTATAGAAAACTCTTTTTAGTTGTTTTGCAGTGGATGGTCCGTTGTGGGAGAGAGTTCTTCCCCATTTATTGTGAATACGCACTAAACGGAGCTCAGTAGAAATAGTTTGGTAGCCATGAAATCAATGAGTATTTATTTTTCGGAAATAAAACCTTTCGAACAGCGCCCGTGGCTCAGTTGGTAATACAGTTACCCCATAAGTGAATTGACAACACTGAGGTCCGGGGTTCGATTCCCAACGGCGTTTGTAAGAATTATATGTAATCGTCTAGCCTGAGCGTTATGCCAGTTTCTGGCCCTTCTGACTCATTATTATTATTACTATTATTATTATTATATTATTATTATTATTATTATTATTATTATTATTATTATTATATTATTATTATTATTATTATTATTACTTCTTATCTTTAACTTCATTACACTTTCTGTAATCACAACAAGAAACATGAAAAATAGGTCAAGTTAGGAAAGGTTAAGGGTCCCACGTTCGGTGCACGGGTTTGCTGCGATCTAGTATCTGTGGGTGGTTTGAGGAATGCCGCGTTCGCGTTTTTTTTTTCACGCTGTTCTAAATATATTAATTCAATAAGTCTGTTATTATTTACTGACTTTTATTATCAACTCAAAAACTATGGAGAAACCGAAGGTGTCGTTTTACCTTTACAGTCCTCTGTAAAGTTAGTCATACAATTACAAATTTTTTAAATTATTGTTAATGATTAAACTGTTCAGCAACATTTTTTTTTCTCAGATGATAGTACTTATTTCCTTTGCATTTTTCATCTCTACGAAAATGATAACGAAATTTTGCTATCACGTCCGGTTTTCGAGAAATTTGGGGCTCAATTCTTGACCATATTTGTATATAGATGATAAATTGAACAAATTATTAAAATTGCATCTACCCCAAAGCTGAGAGTATCCCAGCAGAAAATGTTTTAGCTAATGTAGGATGATGTAATTTCTGCTCCTAACACGTTCAAACCTGTGGTAACGTCAATTTCCCTTTTATGTTATCTGTCATAGATAACTTGTAGTTATGAATCATTCAGTCTGCCGCAAGCGGCTTTATGGTGCGAGTCTGTTCATATGCAGTGAAGGTTGATTTCAATTTTTTTCCATTTATCTAATCATTTAATTGTGCATGTGTTACACAAAATAGCGCTTTGAATGAATGAAAAAAAGATAATTTGAAATGTCGCGTAAATGTGTGAACAATCCTAACAGTTTCTGTAAAAAAGTTTATGAGCTCTACTTCGGCTGCAAAATCGGGGATCAAGATAAAGTTTGGGCTCCCTATATATACTGTGCGTGTTGTGCTGTGACCTGCAGTGGTTGGTTAAAAGGTACGAGTACCTCTATGCCATTTGCAGTCCCCATGATTTGGAAAGAGCAAAACGATCACTTCAGAGATTATTTTTGTTTAACTAAGAAAATTGAATATCCGAATCTGCCTTCTGCAATGCGACCAGTAGTACATTGTGAAACTCTACCAGTTCCTAAGCCCCCCCTGACCGTGGAGCTTAGATGATGATGATGAACCTGCTGAAAATGAGTCTATGGAATTGTCAGATAAGGATGAAGAGTATCGACAAACTCAAGAAAAAGAGCCCCACTTGATAACTCAACCTGATCTTAATGATCTGGTTCGAGATTTGAATTTATTAAAAAATCAAGCAGAACTTTTAGTGCCCAGATTATAAGGATGGAACTTGCTTGCAAACGATACCAGCATATCCGTTTTTCACAAACGCCAAAAAATATAGCAAAATTCTTTTCTATGACTGGTAATCTTTCTTTTTGTAATGGCATTGATAGTTTGATGATGGCCCTAGGACACAAGCATAAACCTTTAGAATGGCGACTTTTCATTGATTCGTCAAAACTTAGTTTGAATGCTGTCCTGTTGTATACTGGAAATATCTATCCTTCAGTTCCTATTGGACATGCTGTCCATATGAAAGAGTAATAGGAAAATATGGAATTTCTCCTGAATAAAATAAATTACAAAGGACACAACTGGGCATATCTATGGTGATCTGAAAGTCATTGGGCTGCTTCTTGGTTTGCAGCTTGGATATACAAAATATTGCTTTTTTTTTTGTGAATGGGATAGCAGAGAAAAGAATTTTCATTATACTGTTAAGAACTGGCCACCTCGTCAATCTTTCACTCCTGGACAAAAAAAATGTTGCGTGCCATAAATTGGTGGTTCCTGAAAAAGTTTACTTGCCACCTTTACACAGCAAACTAGAATTGATGAAAAATTTTGTTAAGGCAAGAGACAGAGCAAGAGATGGATTCCAATACTTGAAACAAAAATTTCATCTGATTAGTATTACCAAAATAAAAGAAGGAATTTTCGTTGGTCCACAAATAAATAAGCTAATGAAAAATGGTGTCTTTGAACAAAGTCCTGAATGAATCTGAAAAAACAGCTTGGAAGGCAACAAAAAATTGCTTAACTATGCAGAATTGAACTTCTCCAAGCTTACAGATCATTGGGATGTAATATGAGTTTAAAAATTAATTTTTTGCATTCGCACTTGGATTTTTTCCTGCCAAACCTGGGAGATGTCAGCAATGAACATGGAGAGCAATTTCATTAAGATATTTCTGCGATGGAGAAACGATACCAGGGCAAGTGAAGTCCAAACATGCTGGATGATTACCGCTGGACGCTAATAAGGGAAGCCACAGACATCACTTACAAGCGAAAATCATCAGTAAAACATTTTAAGTAAGCAAAAAACAATTTTAATATTGTCCTTATGTATAGATTATTCTGTTATTGTATATTCGAATATAAAAAAAGTGATTTTCTCAAAAACCTGGCGTGATAGCAAAATTTCGTGGTCAATTTCGTAATCAGCGTTGAAAAAGCTATAGGAATCACCAGATTTCATTTGGGGAAAAAAAGAAAAAGTTCAAATTTGTTGAACAGTAAATTATTAATATCTTCTATCACCAACATTATCTTACTTAGGTCAGTGCTTTCATTCAACTTAGGCAGAATCATTTAGATGTAATATTTGGTACTTTATTGACAAAGAAATAATTTTTTAGAATGAAACTGATACTATGACACATTGGATGTAGCCTGTGGCAAAAATTTTTATATTTTTGGTCAATTTGTGGTTGAATGGAGTTGAATCATCACATCGGTTTTTATAATAATAATAATAATAATAATGATAATAATAATAATAATAATCCAATTAAATAAAATGCACTTATTACGGATTTGCTACTCAAAGAGTTTTCTTTAATCATGAGAAAGTATAATTGAAAAAATATAATAGTTCAAAAACTCTTCAATGTTTTACAATAATAAACAAGTATTTTAATTATTATTTCAGTTTTCTAGAAGCTAAATATATAATAAAGTAGAAGATAAATATCATACATAATAAATAAACAAATAAATACATATTTTTAATTAAAGTAAATAAGTGAATAAATCTACATTATTCATATTTTAAATCGAGTTGGCTGTATATACTAAATACGTTACGTTTGATAAAAGAAAAAGGATCACCTGAAGATCAGGGCCCCCAGCCTTCTCTAGTTAGCTTTATAAGGCTAACTAACGAAAATATCACGACCTAACCTAACCAATGGTTAGGGAACTGTACGCCTTTGACGATTGGTTAGGTTAGGTCGTGATATTTTCGTTAGTTAGCCTTATAAAACTAACTAAAGAAGACTGGGGGCACTGATCTTCAAGTGATCCAAAAACGCTTTCCTTTTTATCTTATTTTCTTCAGTGTATGCATTTTTACTCTAGTAACCTATCCTGTGAATGTACAGAAGACCATTGGCCAACTGATTGATAATAATCACGCGATCTCACTGGCAGCAAGAAATTTTCTGTGTGTGAAGATGCTGATATATTCAAGATTTGTTGTCACTTTTCAGAGTATCTGCGCGTCTCAACGGCGTTTAGATTCCAGCAACTAAAAAAATTTCTCTTGAAGCATTAACGTATGTTCGAGCTGCAAGGCATCTAACCTTTGTCTTTGCGGATAAGCTTCGCTCACAATTACTAAATAATGATCACTCACCTCTAGAATATATGCCACCCAGCCCACTAAATTCATTTGCTTTTGTTCCTGCTACCTCTGCTGAGGTTCGGAATATTATTGGTAAATTAAAAATTACAAAAAATAATATTCATAACATTCCTGTAACCTATATTGAAACTTGTTAAAGAAAAGATATCTGTAATTTGGCTAAAATTATCAATCAAAGTATTCCCAAAGAATATTCCTATCAATGCTAAAAACTGGTTGTAATAACACCCCTTTTTAAAGGGGGTGAGCCTACCTAGCACAAATTACAGGCCGGTGTGTTCATTCTGTGTTCAGCAAATTTTTGAAAAATTGTAAAAAGTAGAATGCAGCGATATTTAGAATCCTACAATTTATTATCTCCAAATCACTCTTACCTCTTGCTTCGCGCTTCCGTAATAATAAAACAACGGAAATGGCTATTTTAAATCTTATGGAAAATGTAAATATAGCTAAAGAGAACAAAGAAATAATGCTATCAATATTTATTGATTTGAGTAAGGCGTTTGATGTAATAGACCATAATATTCTACTTAATAAATTGTATTGTTACGGCTTTAGAGGCGCAATCAGTGATTGGTTTAAAAGTTATTTGTCCAATAGAGATAATTTTTTATCATTAAATAAGGTTTGCTTAACTAAAGCGCTTGTCAAACATGGTGTGCCACAGGGCTCAGTTCTGGGTCCACTGTTATTTTTATTTTATATAAATGACCTTCCACGTTCATCTGATATACTGAACTTCATAATGTTTGCAGATGATACAACTGTGTCTTTTTCTTGCAAAGATGTTAATTCAGCTAAGAATATATTTAATTCAGAATTCATCAGTGTAATGAAATGGTTGACCACCAATAAACTCTTCATAAATACCAGTAAAATAAATTTCATGATTTTTACTAATAAAAGAAATGTACAGTATATCTTCATGAACTTAATGTTAATGAAATCGCTATAAAGGAGTGTACTGTAACAAAATTTCTTAGTTTAATGCTAGATAAGAATTTGCAATGGAGTGACCATGTAAATTATATCGCGAAAAAGATTTCAAAGAGCATTGCTATAATGTTTAAACTTAGAAATGTAGTCCCTAAACAGGTTTCCTTGACTCTTTATCATACTCTTGTTCTTCCTTATATAACGTACTGCACCCTTGTTTCGGGAAACTCCGCTAACAACGCATTAAATGGTATCTTTGTCATCCAAAAAAGAGCAATAAGGTTACCTGATGCTGATTTCCTTGATCACTCTAGTGCATTATTTAAAGAGCTAAACCTACTAAAGCTCAATGATGTAATCAACCTGGCACATTTTATTTTTATTTACAAGTGTAAGAACAAAATCATTAATTTACAATTGGTAAATAGATATTTTGTAACTCATCAAGAAATCCACTCGTATCGGACCAGAAATAAATCAAAGCTTGTTATACCTCAATTTAGATTGCCTTCATCTCAAAAACTACCCATTTTCATTGGATTGAAACTATGGAATGACTTGCATGCCGATATAAAAAATATTGTGAATGTAAATTTGTTTAAAACAAAGTTGAAATCCCGATTAATAATGGCATACTAACAAAAATCTAGGATTAATGTCCATTACTATTGTTTATTAATTTCTGGTGTGTAACCTACTATTCAAAACACATTTCTTGGGATTGTTCAGTTCTTATCTCTCATGTATAATATTGGTTTCTTTGTATGGTATTGGTATAATGCCTTCAATGGTGACCTTGCATTTGTCATGTCAGTAGTGATAATTTAAGATTAATACATACTTTAACTATTAATAATACTTATTAACTTATTTATTTATTTATTATTAATTT
This sequence comes from Bathynomus jamesi, assembly GCA_023014485.1. Lineage (NCBI taxonomy): Eukaryota > Metazoa > Arthropoda > Malacostraca > Isopoda > Cirolanidae > Bathynomus > Bathynomus jamesi. Next base: position 522,529 of record JAJOZX010000327.1, on the reverse strand, counting down.
ATAACAACTAGCTGTTTATTTTAAATAAGAGCCCAGTAAAGCCTAAAGCTTAAGGGCCCAATTAAATAAAACAAATAGTCGAGCTTCACAATTATTCATGTCATTGGAAATTGTAAAACGAATGTATTTATTTTATTATTAATAAAGGTTATTCAATTCAATTCAATTCAATTCTCCCTCTTTCCAGTAGCTATAACGTTCACTTGTAGCTAAAGTAAAATTAATGATTATACCTGATTTTAATCCACTCTATAGTATGATACTGACTGCATATTTAATTCTTATAGATCAGACTTTTGAATCAACTTGATTGCATTCATATTGATACAAAAAAAAATTATTTCCCAAGAGATACGTTGCACCTAGGGGAGTTTTTAAATCAAAGTTATATGAAAATAAAGTCGTACTGACCTTATTATTTGATGTTGTCATAACTTCATTTTAGCTTCTTTAACTGAAAAAAATATTTCCCACGAGCTACACTATGTGCTCTCATTTTTTATATCAAATGGACATCATTATTTTTTTCAGTGTACACATTAAACAGCCACGGCAACCTCACACCACGCTGCTGTACTCCACCAATAATAGTGAACCAGTCACTCACTCAACTCACCTTTAGTTCTTAACCTTTTCGCTGCAGTTAAAAATTTGAAACCATGTACGGGCCAGCAGCAGTGAAAGGGTTACAAAAGCACAACTATCCACTTAAAAAAATTTAACTTAATTGAACAACTTACCATTGACACCATATATTCTATGCACTACAACCAAAGCACATCTGTTCACTTTTAATTCGCTTCCTCAAAGTTCGTAAATGCCATACAGGATATACATTTTTTATCACTTACGTAACTTCTCAGTCAGCTGTCTCACTTCAAACACTTAACACATCCTTTTACTTCTCTAAAGGCGTTTTGTTCATCTCCAACCGAAGGATCTACATATAATTTTTTTTCATATACCATGTACCAATGAAATAAGCGTATATATATATATATATATATATATATATATATATATATATATGTATGTATGTGTGTGTGTGTGTGTGTGTGTGTGTGTATGTGTGTATATACCGGGTATGGCAAAAACCTAGGTCACTACTTTAAATGTATATTTTAAACGATTATAAGGATTTTTTTTGAAAGAAAACAGACGTGCTAACGCTCGAAAAAGCGAGAATCGAGGCTATAGGCCAAGAATAGGCTAGTCCCAAATTTCAGTAGCTGCTAAATTATGGGCTAGGCGGCTAGGCCATATTTCTGATTTAACCTGCGAAATAATGCTAAAAGTATTCGCGTGAAGACGAGTTATTAATAAAAAATTGTTGGTTAGAAAAAGGTTGGGAGCTATTGAAGAATAGGGACCCCAGCCTTCTTTAGTTAGCTTTATAAGGCTAACTAACGAAAATATCATAACCTAACCTATCGTCAAGGGCCTACAGTTAACCTAATGATTGGTTAGGTTAGGTCGTGATATTTTCGTTAGTTAGCCTTATAAACCTAACTAAAGAAGGCTGGGGTCCCTATTCTTCAATAGCTCCAAAGGTTGGGAGCTCGAAAATTACTTACAGAGTTTCCGAATAAGCCATAAACTAGAGCTGGTTTGAATTATATCATAGACAAAGTGGAGGAAACTGGTGATGTTGAGCGTAGAAAAGGTAGTGGGAGGCCTAGAACGGCTCGAACACGAGCAAATATCGATCTCGTAGGGACAAGAATTACTGAGTCAAGAAGAACCTGCGACGCATTTAACGCCAAATGAAATAGCCATGGAAATAAGAATATCTGACCGAAGTTTTCGGCGAATAGCAAAATTTGACCTAAATTTGAAGGCATACAAACGAGATTCAGTACAAGCTTTAACTGACATTCATAAGCAAAATCGGTTGCTATGTTGCCAACAATTACTCGTTAGATTTTCACCGCGCACAGTTCGTACGATATGGTTTAGTGGTGAGAAAATATTTACAGTTAGTAAACAGAATGATCGTGTATATGCCGCTGTCACAAGGAAACGTGATATAACACATGAAAGGTTGTTAAGAGAAACACAGAGATTTTCTCCTAGTGTAATGGTCTGTGCAGCATATCCAAAACTCGGAAAGACAAGAATAGTTTTGTAGAACCAGGAATACAAATGGATTCGGAATATTATTGTAATCACGTTCTTGTTCCATATTTTCAAGATATTAGAGAGATATGCGGTGATAACTTCGTTTTCCAGCAAGATGGTGCACCTTGTCATCACGCTCGAGCCACAGTTGATTACCTGAGACAAACAGCACCTGGTTTCATAGAACCTGCAAAGTGGCCAGCCAACAGCCCAGATTTAAATCCGTTGGACTACTCAGTATGAGAAGCATTAAAGGAAAAGGTTTACCTCCCTGGTCATTAAATCCAAAATGTTCAACAACTTCGTCCATCGTGGACGAATGGCGTAGCATATCGCAACGATTTCTGAACAGTGCTATCGACGAGTGGCGAATGCGTTTTGAGCTCTGTAGGGATAATGACGGAGAGCATTTTGAACATCTCTTGTCATGATGTGTAAGATAAGTGATCCTATACTGAAAAAAGCTTGTTTTATAGTATGTATGCATACTAGGGTGGCCCCTATTTTTCAACTTTTGAAATTACTTGCTCCCAACCCCTAATCTTCTTCCAATATATAAAAAAGTGCTCTGTGCAAAATTTCAGCTCAATTGGGCTATATTAAGATGGCCCCCAAAGGCCCTAAAGTTTCAAAATTCATCGATAATTGGTATTTCTAATAAAAACCTTTATAATTCATTTGCAAATTTGTTTGGGAAAATAATCACAAAGCATAATCGAAAGTGAATTTTATTTACAACAAATAATTACGCCGCTTATATAGGCCGCAGGCGCAGAACTTTCTAGAACCTTCCAGAAGCGGTTTTTTACGCACTTATGATACTTTTCAATTTCTGTGAATATCTCGTCCAATTTTGGTTTTAAGTAAATAATGGTTATAACTAAATTTATTGTAAATTGAATTCTCTTTCGATCATATTCTACATTTCTTTCGAATAAAACACTGTAAAGAAGATAAAAACGGTTTTATATGAAAAAATATCAATATTGTTAAAATCTGAAACTTTAGGGCCTTTGGGGGCCATCTTACTATTGTCTGATTGAGCTGAAATTTTACACAGAGCATGTTTACATGGATTAGAACAACTATAGAGGTTGGGAGATGAAAAATATTTCATTTCAGAAAATCACATACAACTAAGGGCCACCCTAATGCATACATTATTTGCTTAAAATATACATTTTGAAATAGTGGCCTAGTTTTTTTTTTTTGGCCATATCCGGTATATATTCTACAATGTCTACAATTCTACAATTCTGAAAATGAGCGAAAATTTTAAGGCCGGAAATTTTCCAGAGGATATCTCCTTTTCTGTATGAATTCAAACCACGCCAAATCGTAACTAAATTTTTCAAATTTAAACAGTTTTAGAAATCGTTCAGACATCGTCGCTCAAACTCTGAATCTGAAAAAAAAGAAAAAGAGAGAATTCTGGGGGGAGAATTGGGATGGAAACAATCTCTTATCAGGAAATTCTCTAATTAAGAAAAGAATTTTATTTTCCAGCTTGTTTTCTTCTTCTTTCTTTGCATTTTCTTTAAATAAAATAGAATTTTATTTTATTTTAAATAATTCGTTACATTAATTTATTCTGACGATCTCGAAGTAAATCTGAACTTTTAAAAAAATTGAAGATCTTGCGAGAGACGAAAGCGCTCGGAATCGTTTTTCATTTTCTTTGCGTGATGTATCACATTTAACAAAGTTTACTTGAAAATTGTGAATTATTCCCATATATATATATATATATAATATATATAATATATATATATATATATATATATATATATATATATATATATATATATAGATTATATATATATATATATATATATATATGGGGTGTGGTGTCCCCTAAAAAATTTCCCTATTTTTATTTGCCCGTTATTTTATAATGGATGTATATTTATATTTTATTACTGGGGTTTCTTCTTCAGAAAGGTAACGGATTCGAGTATTAATTCCACACACACACCTATACATTTCTAAGTTTTTATTACTTAAAAACAAATAAATATTCTATATTAAAACAGTTATTTTCTTTAAGGAAAGCTAAATCTTTAGTTTTCGTCAAGATGGACACCACATACTGCTTGTGAAACTCACAACTTTTCCATGAAGCATTTTCTCGGGCGACTAATCTCCCTTTATGATCCAATGGAATGGCCCCCATACTCACTTAACCTCACACCCTCTAACTTTTTTTGTGGAGTTACATAAAACACAGGATCTCTTCTACCAAGCCTAAAACACTTGAAGACCGAAAGACAAAAGTCTATGAGGTAATCAACAACATCCAAGCTGAGCCATTTCCAAAAATTATATCAAACATTTGTGTAAGGTTGAATATTGTTTTAGAAAAAAAATGGCGATTATACTGAACAGTGAACATGTTTAATTAAGGTTAATAAATTCTATGTTTTAGGTAACTATTGCGTTTGTCTTTGTGTTTAGATTCATTTATTTTAGCTTAGAACATGTATTTAGTAACAGGGACATTTTTCTGGGCCATCCGACTAGTTTTATCTGATTGATTAATGATTATATTTTTTTGTGATCATAAGAACTTAAGAAACATAAGAATAACTCAAAACAACCAAGGCCTTTCTAGGTTATCCATGTCTAAAATAAGAATCCAACCATTATAAATTTATACTGTACAAAGAACAAAGAATCCCAGATATTTACGAAGTATCCCCTCAAGCTATTTTCAAATCCATGAGATTGTTATCCAAGTTCATACAAAAACTCCAGTTAGTTACAAGTTCTCATTCTTTGCTAGACATAACTTGATTATAAATACAGTATATCACCATCCATTGCTTTGCGTCAAATCGATTGAATGAAAGAACCCCAGCTATTTACAAGATTCCCCTTATTCACAAGTCATAAATTGATCTTATGATAATAGTAGCAGAAGTAATGATCTACCATATTTAGATTCTGAAACAAAACCCATAAATGATATCTTTAGCGCCTTACATTATCCAAAACATTTTATTAATTACAGCTGTGATGAAGCCACAAAGAAATATTTCGTATACAATGAAAATAGGAATAATTATCATTGTAACAATAATGATAATGTTAGCTGGAGTAATGATGGAAATGTAGCTAATAATAATAGCAACTATACCAAGAAATTTCTCAGAAATGCTAATTACAAAATAGCTTTGAGTATCCGACAGACAGTTAACAGCAAAATAGTAAAAAACAAAACTGATATGAATGATAAATCCGAAGGGATATACAAAATTCCTTGTCATAACTGTGATAAAAACTAAATCGGACAAACAGGTAAAGAAGTTTGGAAAAGCAACTGAAGGATCACAAGACATATGTTAGATTTACTAATGAGTCCAGTGCAGTTTTTAACACATTCAGTATCATAATATTTCAGTAAACTGGAATGAAAGAAAAATAGTTTTTAGTTTAAATAATTAAATTAAAATACTAATAGTGGAGTATGCTTTAATTAACACCCTTCCAAACTTCAACCTATCAAAAGGAGACTATAGATTTATTTCGAGGATTACAAAGGTCATAACAAGCCATACCCTAGTTACTTGAACCCCAGCCTTTCTAATATTTAAGGATTCCACTTGTCTTAAACTATCCCACTGTACAAGTGAGAAATGATACTTGAAGTATCGAAACTTGTGCTGTGACTCTTAATAAACTCTTTTCTAAGAAAGTGTCTGTAATTTTATACCCATCAACACACACACACACACACACACACACACACATATATATATATATATAAAGTCATCAAGTTTATATGTACGGGAACTAACATTAAAATTACTAACATGCTTAATACACGCTGCTTCAATTATATTTCTTTCAACATTGTTATTATTTCTAACCAAGCCCCTAAATAATTCTAATCAATTGCATGATTATTGTTACGTACGATGTCTACATGAACAAACATGCGTTAGATTCGTTAGCTGTGCGAATACACTAGTTAAGCTATTTTATTCTAGTGGCCAAAGGTTTGCCTGTTTGACCAATATATACTAAATTACAATCTTTACAGTTAATAGAATAAATACATCCAGGGACATTCACAAGGGTAGAATTAATAAACTCTTGACCAAATTATTGTAAGTAAAAACAATATTAATTCCCATGCCTGTAAGCATGGTAAACGCAATATATTTTTAAATTCTTTCTTCTCTTTGATTGTGTTATAAAAAGATTTCTTAGCTTTATTTAGACAGTTCTCTTAAAAATAATTACGATAACATAATTTGTTAAATTCACTATCTAAAAATTCTGGGCTAACTATTCTCAAGGCACTTTGGAACATAGAAATGAATATAGATTTTTGGCGGAATTATGATGGTTGGAAAGGAAATGTACATAAGAATTATTATTGGTAAACTTAGTTCCTTCTATTAAATTCACACTAGAAATGAAAATGGATAATTTTATTCCATTTCCTGGTGATTATATAAATAATTATTCATAGAGGTACCAATGGCTTTAAATTTAAAATTTATCGGAAAACCTACCAAAAATAATTCTTACGTACATTCTGATTGATGTTTATTTTTTTCCTGAGAGTTATTTCAGAATAAAAAAGGTCACGCGCTTAATGTGAATCTCAGCCATAGATATGGAACCCGCGCGTTTTCTCCATCTTGCTACTTCCTTTTGTACTCTTTTTTTTTTTCCTCGCCTCCAGCCAGTCTACAAGGGCTTTTAAGTCAGCTAACATTCTCGCAACTTTGGCACAGAGAGAAAGTCGTACTGAAATCTGTACTTGGTCGTAGATACAAGATGTTAAATGACCAACCCTTTGGTGAGACGGAGAAGTTGATCTTGCTTAAGCACATTGCTGTTGCCAAGAACGAAGTTAAGTAAGCATTCCATGAATTAGAAGTGAAAAGAAAAATCTTCAATTCAAATGTCCCAGAGGGATGGAATCATCAACTCGAATATTACATATTTTTTCTACTGCGCCGGAGTGAAATAAGGAATAGAGACAAACTTAACAATAAACAAAGAATATTAATCGATGAAAGTACGTGCAATAAACGGAGTGATTTTAAAAACTCCATTAACTTATCTTCTTTCGAATTAAATAATGGCATGAAATGCACTTTAGGATATGGCGCCTCGTTTAATATCGAGAAAAACTCCCGAAACGGTTAGCATTGCAAAATCTTTTATTTCTTGAGAAACAATGCAGTTATCCAAACCAGTAATGATATTACCGAAGATTGTGTTTATGGTTCCTTGAACGATTACAAAATTTTATAAATGAAACAGTATATTATTAAGCATATTAGCAATTTTAATGTTAGTTCCCGTACATATAACTTTGATGATTGTATTTTCAACCTTATTTTTAATCAGTATGAAAACAGCTTCCCACCACCCTTCAATAATCCGGGAGTTTAAATCCTTGGTATGAGTTTCTGATAATGTATTACGTATATAATCTGGGCGGACTCATCTGTATTTTTAGGTTTCCCTGAAGAGTTGAAATATACTCGAATGTACTCGGATTGGACGTTTTATTTTTAATGTGAATCTCAGACATATATATATATATATATGATGAAAATAACCACGAAGGAAAAAGGAAACACAGAATGGTGCTCAAGCGCTTTCGTCTAATGACATCCTCAGGAACACTATATTTTCATGTGTATATATATATATACAAGGTTGGTGAAACAAAAGTGACCCTAATTCGTCGAATATCAGTTAGATACAGTGAAAGATATACTTTCCAACAAGATGGAGCCCCTACTCACAGAGCACGCCAAACTGTCATATTCCTTGAGAACGAAAGACTGGATTTTATCGAACCCAGTATGTGGCCGGCTAGTAGCCTTGATCTTTCACCACTAGATTATGATATTTGGGAAGCCCTGAAGTCCAAAGTTTATATCCCTGGTACCAATATAAGAGACATAGATGAACTACGCGAAAGAATTCTGCTCGGCTGGGAGAAGGTGTCTCAACGATATGTAAACAGGTGTATTGATCAGTGGCGTCCACGTTTTGAGGCCTGCGTTGAGCAGGAAGCGGGACACATCGATCAACTTCTCAATTAAGACGAACAACATGCTAAGGTAAGCATCTATGAAGTTTGGGAGCTCTAGTCCCCTTACTTTTTTTAATATGACAGTTTACTTCCAAGGGGTCACTTTTTTACCCACCCTGTATCCCTGTATATATATATATATATATATATATATATATATATATATATATATATACAGTGGTGGGCACCGTTAACCAAAAAGTTAACTTCGTAACGATAATCCGTTAACCCCAATTTTTAACTCCGATAACGATAATCCGATAATTTTACTACAAAGTTAACGGAAGTTAACGATAATCCGTTAACGATAACTATTTCTTTACTAACATTTAAAAAAATCAAGGAAAAAAGCTTTAAAACCCATAGAAAATGTTTATTTATGCAAAATCCAACAATAAATAGGTATTTAACTGTATTTTTATCAAGTTTTGCAACTTTTTTGCTTAATAACTTTTTTTTTAATTTTTAATAAAAATGTACTGATTACATGTTTTGAAACCCTTGTAACCACTAACCATTAACTAAATTTTAATATACCAGAGAATGAATTATTATGGCGGGAACTGAAAGGTAAAATTAAATTTTAGGCACATTTATTAAAGACTATGACACAATGTGCTGGTTGCCCTTCAGAAAGACCAACTTCTCAAAGTTAGGCCCAACTGCCAGTCTTGACATCTTGGGCCTCAGGATGTCCTTGCCGAGAGAGAAGAGCCGTTCCACTGCGGCAGAGGACGGAATTGGCAGACTGAAGTTATGGCGGTTTGAATTCATTCGCGGAGCGGTGATCTTCCGTGAATGACTCCTCGCAGTTAACGTGTTAACGGACTTTAACAGACTAAATATCGAGTTATCGGAAGTTAACTGGTCCGGTAACGATAAATGGAAATTAACTTCCGTTAATAGTCCGTTAAAAAAAGTTAACTTCGTTAATTAACTGTTATCGGATTAACGCTTTAGTGCCAAATACTGTATATATATATATATATATACTGTTTCTCTATAAGCGAAGTGAAGACAATGAGATCGGGGGTCCGATTCCTGATAAATTGGCACAACGCTCAGGACAGACGAATACGGCCCATTGCGCTGACTCCTGGATTATTATTACCAGCACCATCGAGAGCCGTTCCCCCGATCTTAATGTCTTCATTCGCTCATAGAGAAACGGAAAACAGCGTTATTCACTGAACTACAGGCTAATGATAATCCAGGATTTGGCGTAATGGACCACGTTCGTCTGGCCTGTGCTGTGTCAGTGTTTGGCCCTCTTTACTCATTATTATACCCTTCGGAATTCAGCAGGTATATCTGACCGGCTTTTTCCATTTGTTTTCTGAAGAAAAATGAATTTGTGCGTTCTGAAAGGTTAAAGGAATCGCTTCCAATTCTAATTCAGACCTGAAACCCAAACCTCGGAATTGATTTCTACTTCAATTTGAATCCAAACCTAAATTTGAAGTAAATGAAAAGAAATATAAAAAAGTGTGAAAGAAATTATAGGAAATAAGTATGAAAAAGGATATATTACAGAAAAAAAATATTTTGAAAAGATTCCTTTCCCTTCAATTAAAATTCCTCATTTAAAACTCATTCGTCCATTTTGTTTGAAAATAACTCGCAAAATTACCTGCGTGAAAATACAAAGCTAAAGTTTTTAATCCGTTATTGAAGAAAGTTGTGTGCTATGGTGAACCTAATTTAGTGTGGAGAGACGAGTCTCGTCCAGTCTCTGTGTATTTTCATCAGTTTTATTTGGTATACCGGATACAAACTGAATCTCCCTCTCTCTCTCTCTCTCTCTCTCTCTCTCGTAGCAGTTCCGTGCATTGGTTTCTCTTCACACGAAGATCAAGCTGGTGGTCCCGCCTCAAGGCCTGGCTTGGTGGTGGAGCGAGTTGCTCTCTTTCGCTCTCCACCGCACATAGCCAGGTACACCCGGCTCATCTGGCAGCATCCTGAGCCAGGTATCTAGTCTTCTTTTGAAGACTTCAACTTTGATCCCTGTCACGTTTCTGAGGTCCTTTGGAAGCTGATTAAAAAGTCTTGGCCCTCTGACAACCAAGCTGTTTTCATTTGCAGTGTTAAGGAAGTCCCTTGTCGGGCCTTTAATTTGGGATCACTACACATTCTGCCTTTCCTATTTTCCAGTGTTGTTTGGATGGTAATTGGGTTTAGTTTGAGGTTTGGTACCAGTTTTTCGATCATTTTCCATGTGTTTATATTATGGTGTACCTCTCTCTCTTCTTTCCAGGGAGTACAGATTTAGTTAACTACTGGGAAAGCCTACGTAGAGTTCTTTGCAGCCATCGATCTTGGCTGTGAAATGTCTCTGGATATCTTCTAGTTTATTAATTTCTTCATTTTTGTATGGGGACATCAAGACTGAGCAATATTCAAGTTTTGGTATGATCAGTGTTTTCAACAGAGGAATCATTACTGTCTTGTCCCTTCTTTTAAAGGTTCTTAGTACCTGTCCCGCGACTTATTTTGCTTTGTTTATTGCTATCTGATTTTGTCTCGAATTTTGCATCATCGGTCATGATAACCCCCAAATGTATCTCTTTCATGCTTCTCTGAATTTCCTGTCCGTCCGGGGCACAGTATGCTGTCTGTTTAAGTTCCCCATTCCTACAATATCTCAAGAGCTGGAATTTCTCGGTGTAAAATGTTATATTTTTCTCTTCTGACCATTTGTATATTCTATTTGTGTCCCTCTGCAAGGCCTCCACCTCTTTTGCATCGCTGATTTTTCTGATGATCTTTGTATCGTCTGCAAAGGATGTTACTATATTATTGTTGTTTACTTTATTGTCTATGTCTGTTAGCATGATAATGAAAAGGCACGGGGCCAAAACTGTTGCTTGTGGTATTGAGCTGCGTACTTCTGATTCTGATGATGTTATACTTTGAATTTTAACGACCTGTAGATGTTCTCTGAGGAAGTTGTAGATCTATTTTCCAACCTTGCCTGTTATTCCCATCTGTTTCATTTTATGCTCTATCATATCATGATCACATTTGTCGAAAGCTTTAGCAAAATTCATAGTTTTCATTGCCTTCAAGTGCTTCTAGGATATTGTTATAGTGCTCTATAAGTTGTGATAGGCATGATCTTCCTGATCAGAATCCGTGCTGATTTTCGTTAAGTCTTTCCAGTGTCTCCAAGTCTCTTTCAAATACAATGATAAGGTGGGACGTGAAAGGAAAGACACCGATAGTCTTTTGCTTCAGATCTAGCTCCTCCTCTCTCTCTCTCTCCTCTCTCTCCTCTCTCTATATATATATATATATATATATATTAGTGTAGCGGATGTCATTTTTTTCACATCCGCGGATGCGGATGCGGATGCGGATGTTTGATTTCAACATCCGCGGATGCGGATGCGGATGTCTACATTTTCGTTATTTTTTAGGATATATTCGAGATTTGTTGTGTTTAACGTATATAATAAGTTATATATAGAGAGAGCTGTAGCTATAATGTAGTATAATTGATTAATTGTACAATAATTGCTGTACTTTTCTCTGAACATATAAAATAATATCAAGCATCTAACTAATATAGAAATCAATTAGTGAATTCGTCTGCAAATAAATTCGTTATATTTTGTTGAGTTTCAGCCACAATTAGAAACCATAATTGTGTTACCAGGATGCGGGACGTGAACCCAATCAAATGCACCCCACCGACCTCTTTCCCCAACCTCCACCCTTATAGAAAGAGATCTTTAATTAGCTTGATAACTATTTATATTAAGTTTAAAGTTTTATTAGGCATATTTATAAATGAGTAATTAAAATAAAGTAAACTAATGTTCATCGTTTAATGTTCAAACTTAATTATAGGAAGGTTATGCTTAAGGAACATTAATTTTTCTGCCTTTTCTGCTGCCAGTCTGTTTCTCTTTTCATCATATATTAATCCAGCACTGCTAAATAATCTCTCGCTTGGTACGTTTGTTGGAGGACAGGCTAAATGTTTCCTTGCAAGTTTACTCAAGTATGGATAGATTTCTGCGTATTTTTCCACCAACTAATAGGATTGTCACATGCAGCCAGGCGTTTTTCTTGGTGATAGCTCTTGATCATTTTTACTACATCTTTTGACATCGCGTAGGTCTCGTCATTGCTGCTTGACTCAAGAAACTGAGAGACAGATTCTGTGATAGATTTGCTTGTTGAAGGTGTTGGTTCTGTCACTGAAACTTTATTCTTTTGGTGGTTGGCGAAGCGACAGATTCAAGAGATTGAAGCTCTTCAACTGCTTTGCCAAGTGATGATTTAACTCGTTCTAATGTACTAGGTGAAAATAACTTAGCTTTGTAACGTGGATCTAAGTAGGTTGCAAGAGAGTAACTTCATACAAGAACAGCCTCTCGTCTTGTCGCTTGCATCACTTTTGCGCACAATGAACTAGTTCTATTAATATAGTAGAATTTGATAATTTCCGCTTATTAATGACATTTTATCTCAACGGTCCACATCCGCACGACATCCGCAGTCCAAAGTGTGGATGCGGGTGCGGATGCGGATGCGAGAAAATTTGCGGATGTTCCGCGGATGCGGATGTGACCTACATCACTAATATATATTATATTAGGGCGGCTCGTTTTTACACTTTTTTCGATATTTGATTGGGGGTAGTGCGGAAAAGTTGCGATTTGGAGAGAAAATAAGTGTGTAAATTTTTTGATCTACGTCAATACCTTCCGGTGGCAGCGAGTCCTTAAAAATCGAAAAATAGGTCTAAAACACATAAAAATACGATATTTGAAAAAAATATTCATAATTATATTTGTGAGTATTTTTGAACGGGGTAGATTGGAAAATGGTTTTAAAGACTTACAAAATAAACAATAAAAATTTCAGCACAATCTGTTAATAACTTCCGGTGGCGTCTTAGCCGTTACAATATCCAAAATATTGATTTAAAGCAAGTTTTAACAAGATGTTATACAAATGTTAATTCCGGTATATTTCTGTGCAAACAACCCTGAGAACACTATTATAGGCTTGAATAAATTAATAGCAGTCATTGAACAATGAACATTATATAAAATGCACACTGCACACTGCTACATCCCCCGTTCCCTACCCTATATAAGCTGGGAAAGGAAGCGACGTTGTCAGTTGTTGTGTGTCACGTGTGGCGAGAGGTTGTGTTATAACTTGTTCATCAACCGTGGTATATCACCATTTACCCGCAGTTAGTTGGTAAATATCGTAAATGATTTATAATGTCTGAAAAGAAACCTTCAAAAGTAACCAGAACGTTAGCAAAATGCCATAGCATCGGTCAACCAGCAGATTTTGTTAATAATGTTCTACCTACTTATGGAGATGTGCTAAGAGCTTATCTCTGGCACCGGAACAACAGAAAAACGACAGGCCAAGATCCTCCATTCCAGATTATTGCCAATGACATCATTTCCAAACTTCAAGAGATATGGCTCACAGCTTCAATCCCAACTTTATCAAGGAAAAGAATACATGATATGCTCAAAAACTATCATAATAAGTACAAGACCTTACTTAAAACAGGTAAACTAAAAAGGAATTCTGAAAGTTACAAAAGTAAATTGAAGTCATTTCAGGAACATTCGGAACAACTATTTGATATTGCTTCTTGTAAATGTGGTAATTGGAATTCTTGTTTTTGCTGTAAAGAAAAAAAAGTGCCCCCAAATGAAAGAACTTTTTTTTCTTTACAGCAAAAACAAGAATTCCAATTACCACATTTACATGAAGCAATATCAAATAGTTGTTCCGAATGTTCCTGAAATGACTTCAATTTACTTTTGTAACTTTCAGAATTCCTTTTTAGTTTACCTGTTTTAAGTAAGGTCTTGTACTTATTATGATAGTTTTTGAGCATATCATGTATTCTTTTCCTTGATAAAGTTGCTCTTAGCACATCTCCATAAGTAGGTAGAACATTATTAACAAAATCTGCTGGTTGACCGATGCTATGGCATTTTGCTAACGTTCTGGTTACTTTTGAAGGTTTCTTTTCAGACATTATAAATCTATTTACGATATTTACCAACTAACTGCGGGTAAATGGTGATATACCACGGTTGATGAACAAGTTATAACACAACCTCTCGCCACACGTGACACACAACAACTGACAACGTCGCTTCCTTTCCCAGCTTATATAGGGTAGGGAACGGGGGATGTAGCAGTGTGCAGTGTGCATTTTATATAATGTTCATTGTTCAATGACTGCTATTAATTTATTCAAGCCTATAATAGTGTTCTCAGGGTTGTTTGCACAGAAATATACCGGAATTAACATTGTATAACATCTTGTTAAAACTTGCTTTAAATCAATATTTTGGATATTTTAACGGCTAAGACGCCACCGGAAGTTATTAACAGATTGTGCTGAAATTTTATTGTTTATTTTGTAAGTCTTTAAAACCATTTTCCAATCTACCCCGTTCAAAAATACTCACAAATATAATTATGAATATTTTTTTCAAATATCGTATTTTTATGTGTTTTTAGACCTATTTTTCGATTTTTAAGGACTCGCTGCCACCGGAAGGTATTGACGTAGATCAAAAAAATTTTACACACTTTATTTTCTCTCCAAATCGCAACTTTTCCGCACTACCCCCAATCAAATATCGAAAAAAGTGTAAAAACGAGCCGCCCTAATATATATATATATATATATATATATATATATATCAATAAAACCACGAAGGAAAGGAAACACAGAATGGTGCTCAAGCGCTTTCGTCTAATGACATCCTCAGGAACACTGAAGTAAATAAAGAGTTCGAGACTATATATAGGTCACAAAAAAATATATATATAAAATAGAAATAAAAATTGTGGGAGCATACAAATTTGTAAGGAAAACTACCAATTTTAGCACTTTGCCCTTCTTGTCTAAATCCGTTCTGAACGAATTCAACACAAGATCAAATGGATTGTTTACAACCAATTTTATAGATATTGCCTGAATGATATATAGGTTTTTCTTTTTGCATAGCTATAAAAGTATTTTTTATTATCCTTTATTACTTCTACCGCCTTTTCCTCTTCCCTCTGTGTATGGCCCTGAATCAGGCCTTCTATGACCCTATCGATACTCTCCAGCTTTTCTTGTATTGTTACCTCTGCAATTAACTAACTTCTTCGCTACTCTCTTTCTTTTGTGGAAAATTGTTCGCTTTTTCCTACCGCCTTTTCCTTTTCCCTCTCTGTATGGCCCTGAATCAGGCCTTGTATGACCCTATCGATACTCTCCAGCTTTTCTTGTATTACTTTCCTGGTATTGTTACCTCTGCAATTAACTAACTTCTTCGCTACTCTCTTTCTTTTGTGGAAAATTGTTCGCTTTTTCCTATCGAACCAGTTCCTCTTTCCTTTTGGCTGTGCTTTCGAGCATATTTTTCTAAAATTCCCAGCGTCTTTTCTTGTAAGATTGTTAACATTTCTTCAGTTGTTTTATTTTCGGAAACTGTTTTCCACTCTGTTTGGACCATGTGTGATCTGACTGCGTCCCAATTTATAATCTTAGAGTTGAAGTTAAAAGCCCTAAATTTATATCTTTCTTCAGTATGGGTGTTATCTTTTAATGTTTTTGTCATATTTGTTGATATCTCGATTATGTTGTGGTCTGAGATAATAGTTGGGATTATTTTTATATCAACAATCAAGTTCGTGTTATTTGTGAATATCAGAGCTAGGCAGTTATTTTTTCTGGAGTTTTCTGTTATCTCTTGTGTCAACATAAACTCGTTTGTTAGAGCCATCAACATTTTTGCTTGCTCCTGGTCTTCCCTTGTCTTGGTGTATATATATATTTCTACCCACCTTTTTGTATTTTATAAATAGAAAATTAAAATCTCCACAGGGTATTATATCGGGAAATGGAGAGTTTGCGGACTTTATTAGGTTTCTGATATCATCAATGGCATTTGAATTTTTCAGTTGGAGTGTTTGGAGGGCTACAGATGACTATCACTACCACGTTTAGTTTCTCTGTTTTCACTACTAGGAGTTCCACGAAACTGTTTGATTTACTTATTATCGTCTCTGCCATATGACTCTCACGTACATATATATAGCACAGCCACCTTTACGTCTCGCTGTTCTATCCGTTCTTAGTAGGTTGAAACCATCGATATGCAACTCTTTCTTATCAATACAGTATTCGCAGTTTTTGCAGTTTCCTTGGCAATCTTTAAGATGCGTCTGCCTTTGTTTCGTCCATAAATCTTTTCAGGTACGAAAACTTTGTTTAGTGAGTTGTTTGGTTTTATTCCTTGAATATTAGCCAAGACAATATTTATGTTCTTTGTTTTGCGTGCCCCTTGTGCATTTCCCGTTCGTTTTCGTTCGGTATCGCATTGTTTCTGCGATGTTGAAAATTTTTTGTTGGCTATTGGTGTACATATTTTTCTTTAAATGTTTCCTGTTGTCCTTTGAACCTTGTCCTTTGTCCTTTGAATTTGTTGGGGGGTGATGGTGGTAGCAGTTTTTCCCGTATTGACAGGCTCCATATGTCGCGTAAGTCTTGCAAAATTCTGGATGGTAGAATCTGCAGTTATCACCGAATTTACAGTGACCCTTATTGTAGAAGAAATTGCACAAAGGAGGGTGTTCAGTATACATCGTCCTCCCTTATATCTACAATTTCCTTCCACATAATATCTGCATATAATTTCTTCCCCATTTTTACTCGCGGCCTTTGTTTTTGACTGTTCAGTCTACTTTTTGATTTCCTACTTGTTTTTTCCTAATGGTGCTAATGTCTTCTGTTTGAACTTTTTCGATTAAATTTTGTGCCTTTGTTTCATTTTTACTTTCCGTTGCATTTGTATTTACATTTTCATTCATATTCTCGCCGTCCTTGTGTGTTGGTACTTTCTTTATTTCTCCTTCCCATTTCTCGTTTCCTCTGTTTTTCTCTGTTCATTTTTCACAGTTTCCTCTTTTACTTTCCTCGTTTCTTCTATTTTTCTCTGTTCGCAATTCACAGT
This sequence comes from Bathynomus jamesi, assembly GCA_023014485.1. Taxonomy (NCBI): domain Eukaryota; kingdom Metazoa; phylum Arthropoda; class Malacostraca; order Isopoda; family Cirolanidae; genus Bathynomus; species Bathynomus jamesi. The sequence continues at coordinate 505,345 of JAJOZX010000327.1, read as the reverse complement.
TTCCTCTTTTTCTTTCTCCTTATAGTCTTTTTCTGTTTTAAAGACCGTAAAAAAGTTTATTTCGATCATACAGTTTTTGCAGAAAAACTTTATCCCATTCAGCTGTTTTGCTCCTGTTATAAGAGAGATTTCTTCATCTTACCATTCCAGACATTTGAAATCGAATAGAATTTAGCAGAGGTCACACCTAATTGCCTTTGCTTCGTGTGTTACTTTTTTTTTTACAGTACCCACAGGGTTGTAGGAATTTATTTGCCGTTGCCATGTTACTAATAGTAGGTAAAAGATGGTGCCCGAAAATTGACTCAAAAGGATAATTAAGAAAGGTATTTGGTTTGACTAAAAAAACTAGGGAGGGAACGTTTTTCCGTTATTCCAGGGAATGGTGGATGTGGGACGCTGTAGATTCTCACTGATTGGTGCACGGGAGTATGGCCGCGGGGGGGAGGGGGTAACTGAGGAATATTGCTTTTGATAGGCATCTAATTTCCTTTCGAAACGAAAACACTCGGTAAAACGCTGTATAGGTTTAAGTGATTTGTTTTTATTTACTTTATTTTGACATACGCCGCGATTTTGCTAATACTACTTAAAGAGAAATACAACTGTGTGCAATATATATTCACTCAGATATTGGCGCTGCTTAAAACTGATTAACTGCAGGATTTTTGTTGTAATACCACTTTCATTCGGACTTCAAACGAAACATGTGCTATCAAATTATGTTTCATAAATTAGTATACATATTCAGGATGTCAAAGTGAACAAAAAGTTCATATGAACATAGATCCGCAATCGCTTCGTTTCCGAGATACATTGCTTTTTTGCCGAGGACGATCCAATTAAAATGAAAGTCATTGAAGTTTATCAAAGTTTATTTACAGTAAGTGCTCAAAATGGTTTCCCTGCATCAGAGTACATGCTTCAACGCGTCGCTGAAAAATTTGACCTATTTACTCTTGCAGCTATTCGCCTTGTACTTGTATGCGGATCTTGTTGGACAGTTAGAAGAATCTGTTCTTCTACATCTACGTTTTGTCGAGTTGGTGGCTGTCCAGCATTCATTTGTCTTGGTCAAACAAGACGTAGTCTTGCTCACGTAGTCGACGGTCACTTGAAAGAAATGTAGGCCTCGATGGTAATCGCCTATTAGGGTACCTTTCAGCATAGCGGCGTTGGGCAGCAGCTGCGTTGCCCAGCATCTCTTCCAACACGAGATGCATATCAGTAAATTCTTCAAAAGAATACTGCTCCATAACGCTCTGTGACATTACATGAGAGTGACACATGGAATGAAAGAAATAATTTTGGTTTCTAACATGACAACTAACAAAATACTATTAAAACAAAAGAAAAATATCTATTTAAACAACTAGACAATTACGACTCTGATAAACTTTAATGACTTTCATTTTAATTGGATCGTCCTCGACAATAAAGCAATGTATCTCAGAAACGAAGCAACTGCGGATATATGTTCATAGGAACTTTTTTGTTCACTGTGACGTCCTGCATATGTATACTAATTTAGGAAACACAATTTGATAATACCCTATATATATATATATATATATATATAATATATATATATATATATATATACATTTAACTGCAAACACGCAGTATAATTAACGTAAAGAACGACGCTTGTATAGGAGATATTCCGCGCAAGACGAGAGAGAGAGAGAGAGAGAGAACGAAACAAATGAAAAAATGAGGTAACCACCCGGGAATCGAACCCGGGATCTTCCGATTGCCGGTCAGATGCGATAACCATATATATATATGTATGGGATGAATTTCAAAATTAAACACGTGAAATGAATGAATGCTGCATTCCCTGACAAGGTGTAGCTCTGAATACACGAAAGGCTTTGGAATCGTTTTTCTTTTTCCTTGTGGGTTTGCAGCATATATATATATATATATATATTCCCTGACGAGGTGTACTTCTGAGTACACGAAAGGCCTTGGAATCATTTTTCTTTTTCCTTGTGGGTTTACATTTTAATATATATACAGTATATTGAGGGGTCGCGCGTCTTAAGATACCTAAGCGCCACCACAGGCGAAAACGTGTTTTTGATGGATATCACTATTTTCACCCTTCCTCTATCGCGTGGTTTGGGTTATAATGACCTTACGACACTAGAAGTATGGTTGAAAACCTTATGAAGCGAACTACTTTTTTCACCTCTTTCGCCAGCCAAAAGTTCACCTAAAGTTCGGCATAATAAGAAAATCAAAAAATTAAAAAAAAATATATATAAAATATAAAATATGAAAATCTATTCCAAAAACTCATCAACATCTTCATTAGCATACTTAAAACTCTAATTTAGCCAAAAATTAACGTTCTAGCTCAATTAATAACAGATACTATTGCGAGAATATTGCTGAACTTTGGAGGCGATTTCTGGCGAATTTTAATTTTGGCGCCTAGGTACCTTAAGACGCGGGACCCCTCAATGTGTAAAAATGAACAATGAATAATTCCTATGTTCATATATTTTTATATTCATTCGTATGAGTCTTATATCCATGTATATAATTCTTATATCCATTTATATATGATAATTCTTATATCCACTTATATACTTCGTATATTTATATAAACATATATTTATATCATCCTGGATATCCTTATATATTTATATTCATATAATCCTCATGTTTACCTAATCCGTGTATTTAGATAATCTTTATATAAACCCTTATATTCATTATTTTCATAGAGTATTTATGTTGTATGGTTTTTATGTTCGAATGTTCATTTTTACATGAGAAACCAAAATCGCATGGGCGAGTTTGGATAGAATTTCGATTTGTGCTTTCTATTGTGCTATTCTATTATGGTTGTCTTGCATCTAACCATCGTCCCTAAATTTTATTAGATTATGCATGCACATTGCATTAGCAGGATTGGAACCCATAGTTGTACTTCTTAGTCCTCAATACCCACTCTTTGTCTCTAATTCGTTTCTTTTAAATCCTCCCAATAATGACTTGTACTGTATGTACGAACTGAATAGCCGTGGCATATTGATTATTTATGAATTGACGTATGAAAGCGTTATACTTTATATCTCGTTATTTATATGTTATGGCCTGTCTGGTATGATGCAATATAACTATTATTCGATCATATTCATCCATACGTCCATATCTTATCTTGACCATTATCCTATATCAATTTTATTAAATATTCATTTTACTCGTGTCAGTCTATGAAATGTGTACAAAACTTTATGCATCCGTACCTGTTCGTTGAAAGTCGTGCAAATACGTTCGCATTATTTTTTTTTTTTTATTTTTTATTTCGCCTCTCGCAATAAACTCGAAAATGCTTATGCAAGTGTACGCAATTCGATGATCACAGAATAAATTGAGCATCTGAAAACGTAAAATCTCCTCTCGCTCTGATTCAAATTTATAAAACATTATCATGTGTTGTTATATATCATGTGTGTCATGTTGTATATAAATATATACCGTATGTGCCCATGTACTTTCTGTTGTACTAATAACCATATATAAATATAAAAACACTCTAAGAATTGTAAGTGACTAATGTACTTAATGATGTAATTAATGTACTTAATGATGTAATGTACTTAATGACGTAGTGAATGTACTTTAATGGAACTGTAATTAACGATAATAAGTGAATGTGAATTAATCCGTAATTATAATCATAGTTGTTGTAAACCAAAATTACAGTGTACTCAGTGATGTACTTAGATTGTACTCAATGTACTACTCCGAAATTATGTCGCCCTTTAAAAATGTATACTCGGAGAAAATACGATTATTTTTTATTATTATTTTTTAAATTTTTATTTGGAATCTTTCAAAATTCATCATGTGTTTAAAGGGGGAACTTAACCTTCAAACTGCACTCCCCTAAAATTTAGATTATATATAAAGCATGTAAATGTAAAATAACTGCTACTTCTTTTTCTTCTTGACTTCACTTACTCCCTTGTTAGCAGCCACTCAGCGAGGAGGGGGCAGAGGCCTCTTGCCTCCCTAATTTTTTAGATTCCGGCCTGAGCCATGGTCTAAAGAGGTCGAGCCTCTACTCCTGTAAATTCAGAGCACTCCCTGTACATTTTTAGAAGTAAATTACAGTGAGAGAAACTTTTTATTTTTCCCCTTCGAGTTTGGCTCTCTTCAGAGAACTTAGTAAATAGAGAAAATAGTTCCCGATAAGTTATAAAAAGAAAATCGGCGAATCTTCAGAGAAAGTATCAGAGTGTTATAGAAAGAGAAAAAAAGAAATGAGAGAAAAATTGGAATATTATAGAAGAAAGCTATTGCGAGAAATATCCGTTGCTGTCTCCCAACCAGTACCCCCGTCGATTTCGAACCACCCAAGGCCACAGACGGAGGCGTTAACATATATATATATATATGAGATTTTTTTGTGACCTATATATCATTCAGGCATTATCTATAAAATTGGTTGTAAACAATCCATTTGATCTTGTGTTGAATTCGGGCAAAGTGCTAAAATTGGTAGTTTTCCTTACAAATTTGTATGCTCCTCCCACAATTTTTATTTCTATATTTACCATATATATATATATATATATATATATATATATATATATATTTGTAACCTATATATAGTCTTGAACTCTTTATTTACTTCAGTTTTGCTGAGGATATATATATATATATATATATATATATATGAGAGAATAGCGTATATATAGAATGGCCTATATAAATTAAAGCTAAAAACATATTCTGATTAGATACGACCTTCGATATTGACTCCCGTCCTAATTTCGGCACAAACCCTTCAATTTCGACAAGTATTGGAATAGTTCAGGTAATTACTTGTATGCAATAATTGTTTAGACAAGTGCTATTCCTCGACTCTGAGGACTCGCACGAGGCTAGTAATTTATGCATCGGTAAGTGGATTTGATCATTATAGTCATTCTGCATTCGCCCTCCTTCAAAACATTACAGCCAAAAAGTGTTAGGTTTGATATTTATAGCTACTATCAGGGTAGGTAGATAGGTGGACAGGCAGATAGATAATGTAAGGTAAGAGAGGGGAGAGACAGCAACGGAGTCAAAAAGGCCCGACGAACGCGGCCCACTGAGCTAACTCTTGCGCAGACATATAAATTTTCTTTTTGAAGGAATAAATTAATGAATACTAAATACATGTAGCTGAAGTTTCATGGCAACATTACTAAAGATGATAGAACCCAAGCAACAATGCTATTAGATATTATGGAGCATTACGCCCTTACCAGGAAATCTGTGGAGCCACGAGAAAGGAGAATGTTTTGGATTTAATCGGGACAAATAACAAAGAGATAATAATAAATAAAAAAGTAACGCACACAAAGTTCTCCGACCATAACCTCATCGATATACAATTGAAGTTAGAACCCAGAGGTCCGAAAAGCATCCTAGCGAGGCAGATGGAATATGTGAAGGCTTAAACATAAATTCAAAGAAAGTAAATTGGGGAAACGTAAATAAAGATTTAAAGGAGGTAAATTGGGAATTGCTACTTCGCGAAAAGACTCCACAAGAGATACTATGTATCATACAGGGCTATTCAAATTGATTCATCCGATTTAAACTGAGAATACTTCCGTACCTATCAACCTTGCATCAACTGGGCATACACCACATGAAAGAGGAAATCTCTGAGTTTTACAAGATAACCGCGAGAGGGCTCCAAAGTCACGCCGTGGCCTAGCCTACCAACAAACAGTCAGTGTGAATATGGCGTCCGCACAGCAGAAGGCGTTTTGTGTGTCGCAGTTTTCGAGCTGCAAATCGGTAGTCACAGTGCAGCGTGAGTTTCGTCGACGTTACAGAACAGATCCACCGGGTGCTCAGAGCATCCGTCGGTGGTATCGGCAGTTCGAGGAAACAGGATGTTTGTGTAAAGGCAAGTCCACAGAACGACCGCGCGTGTCTGAGGATAATGTGCAAAGAATCAGAGAGTATGGGAGGAATTCGACTATCGTGTCGACGTTGCTCGTGTAACTAGGGGAAGTCACATAGAGCATTTATGAGGTGAGAGACAAAATTAGGACAGTTTTTCTTTTGGTTGATGTATCACAAATCACTCTGTATTTGTAACATTAAAAAATATTCTCATTTGAAATCAGGTGCATCATTTTGAATAGCCCTGTATAATAGAGACTAAAACCAAACCTATAATACTGAAACATATTCCAGAGAGACAGAAAAGAAAACGTAGCAAGCTCGAGAGGAAAATCAGGACACTATTCAGGCAACGAAGACAAACCGTCAAACATCTCCACAGATGCAGAACTGATGCAAAGAGACGCAAACGAGAGAGGAAACTTGGAGAAATAGAAATGGACCTAAAGCAAACACTCATACACAAGACAAACGAGGAGGAAAGCAAGGTAGCAGAAAACATTAAAAAAATACTTTTACACGTTTCCGAAAAGGAAAATGCAGTGTAAGGAGAGTATTGGCTCGTTGATAGACGGGGAGGCCGAATACACAAATGACCCGAAAGAAATAAGTGAACTGCTTAGGGAACAATTTGTAGTGAATACTCTTATTTTAGTTTCAAGATAAATGTTAATTTTACCGTCTTGAATTTCGGAATAGTATAAATTCATTTTAAATTAGTTACCCCATTATAATTCAATTGTGAACCACATTAATACTAATTTTATGTATACTATATTATTTTATTGTATGTAAACATAATTAATTATATATCACAATTGTCAGTGAATTATTTATATTCAAATATTTATTTTAATCTAATACCATGTCCATTTTACAAATAATAGAAATCCAAGGGTTATATTTTCCACCTTTGGTACTGTCGCAGTTTCGCCTAACGGACTCAATACGGCTAGTGAGATAATCACTGGTTGGCACTTAACTAGCGGCAGTGCTTATGGCTACATCATCCAGGTTAACCTATACCGGATAGATGCGCTACGGTCCCAAGCCGTAGCTTGCCTAGGCCCAACGACGACGACGTAAACCAACAATTGGTGACTCCGGAGTTGGATTCCCCCCTTCACCCGAACGACTAGGACTAGACTGTAACGTCGTTCGTGCCCACCACCCCCTTCACCCGAGCGACTAGGACCAGACTGTAATGTCGCTCGTGCCCTCTGCCCCTCACCCCTGCCCGTGCGCTCTGTGCCTGCGCTCGTCTCAACCTCCACTCCTTCGTTGGTAACTTGTCGTCTTGCTTGTACGTCAGCAAGCATAGGAGAAGATGCCTGACGACGCTGGTGCCATCTCCCACTTGAGCGTAAAGCTCCCCGTCTTCTGGCCGGGTGATCCATTTATTTGGTTCCACCAAGTGGAATCACAATTCAACTTGGGAAGGATCACCGCTAGCAGGACGAAATACGATCATGTTTTGTCCTCTCTACCAGCGAGCATCATCTCTGAAGTCCGTGACGTCATCGTGTCTACTTCCACGAGTGAGGACCCATACAACGATCTGAAGTCTGCCATCCTGCGCCGCACCACTGTCTCCGAGCGTGAGAAACTACATCAGTTAATCTCAAAAGAAGAACTTGGAGACCGTAAGCCCACTCAAATGCTGAGGGCTATGCAGTGCGCTCTAGGCGAACGCGCAAAAACCTTCGATAAGGACATCTTTAGACAGTTGTTCTTGCAGAAACTTCCTCCATCAGCTCAGCGTGTCTTGGCCACTATGGATCCTGCTACTCCAGTTGATAAACTAGCAGAAACTGCCGACAAAGTAGTGGAGATTGACACAGCTCCGGTCAACAACGTGAACACACAATCGGAACTGGAGTTGAAAGTGAAAGAGTTAAGTCAACGACTCAACCACGTTTGTTCTCTGCTACAAAATCAACGGCAAAGAAGCCATTCTCGGTCAAGATTTACGAAGAGGCATCGTTCGAGTTCCGGGAAGATCTGCTTCTACCACTCGAAATTTGGAAAGAAGGCTAGGAAGTGCATCTCCCCTTGCAATTTTTCGTCGGAAAACCCAGCAGCGAGTCCTAATGGCGTCTAGTACTCGCACTGCCAACCTGTTATTCATAAAGGACAGGAACTCTGGTGTCAATTTCTTGGTCGATACCGGAGCGTCAGTCAGTGTATTCCCTCAAAAATCTGGTCATACGCACTCGGAATCTCCGCCTCTATACGCTGCTAACGGTTCACGCATACCCACGTACGGTACTCAGTCGCGTGAACTAAACTTGGGCCTTCACCGATCCTTCAAGTGGATTTTCATCTGTGCTCAAGTGCGGCATCCTATAATCGGCGCTGACTTCCTCCAGCATTTCAAACTCCTGGTGGATCTTGACAAGCGACGCTTATGCGACCAGGCCACACTGCTTTCTGTTCTTGCCAAACAGGTTGCCCTTCCGGACGCCTCGAACTCTGCACTTTCCCTCGTTCCCCCTAATTCCATGTACCAGTGCCTTTTCCAGCGATATCCAGGAGTTCTTCAACCGATGCAGATGGGTGATACCATTAAGCACACCATTACCCATCACATTACAACAAAAGGTCCCCCTGTGTTTGCAAAACCCAGACGTCTTGCCCGGACAAACTGAAAGCTGCCAAATCGGAATTCCAGCTTATGATGGATCTTGGGATAATAAGACCTTCCAAAAGCAGTTGGTCCTCTCCCCTACACCTGGTCCAGAAGAAGTCAGGAGACTGGAGACCATGTGGGGATTACCGGTTTTTGAATTCGACAACCATCCCGGACCGATATCCGGTACCAAATGTCCAAGACTTTACTTCTCTTCTCCACGGCAAATCTATCTTCAGTAAAATAGACCTCGTTAAGGCTTTCCACCACATTTCCGTAGAGCCTTCGGATATTCCCAAGACTGCAGTTTGTACACCATTTGGGTTATTCGAATTTGTGAAGATGCCGTTCGGGCTACGGAATGCTGCGCAAACCTTTCAGAGGTTTATAGATGAGGTCACCAGAGGCTTAGACTTTGTTTATGCCTACATCGATGATTTGCTTGTGGCCAGCTCAACGGAAGAGGAACATAAGGAACATCTTTCACTCCTCTTTCAACGCTTAGAACAATACGGTGTTACTATTAATGCATCTAAGTGTGTGTTTGCACAGCCAACCTTGGAATTTCTTGGTCACACGATTTCGCAGCACGGAATTACCCCCCTTCAGGACAAGTGTGAAGTGATAAAAAATTACCCTATGCCAAGTAATCAGCGTGAGTTACGTCGGTTTCTAGGTTTGGTAAATTATTACCACAAGTTCATTAAAAACTGTGCTAGTGTTCTTGCTCCTCTACACGCTATGATCACACACAAACGCAAGGTAACGAAATTGTTATGGTGTAGCGATAGTTTACAGGCGTTCGACAATGCCAAAAATGCTATCAATAGTGCATTGTCTCTGTCATTTCCTATCAGTGATGCCCCCTAACTCTGACGGTCGATGCCTCAGATGTTGCGATCGGTGGGGTGTTGGAACAAACCATTAACGGTCAACAAGCACCCATCGCGTTTTACTCGAAAAAGCTGCAGCCAGCCCAAACGCGTTATAGTGCTTTCGGACGTGAACTTCTTGCTATTTACTTAAACGTGAAGCATTTTCAACATTTCCTTGAAGGCCGAGAGTTTTGTGTTTTTACCGACCACAAACCTTTGGTCACTGTCTTCAATAAAAACAGCTGTAACCACTCTCCCAGAGTCATCAGGCAACTCGATTATATCTCGCAATTTACCACAGATATCCGCCACATCAAAGGTGTCTTGAACACTCCAGCGGATGCACTCTCAAGAATAGAGATTACTTCTGTTACCCTCAGCTCTACACTGTGGAATGCTATTGCACAGGATCAAGATAAGGATACGGAACTACAAGACCTGCTCAGAGAAGACTCCACTCACTCACTTTCCCTCAAGAAAATGAGTATGCCAGGATTGTCTGTGCCCCTCTATTGCGACGTATCAACAGCTGCTATTCGCCCTTATGTCCCTCCATGTCACAGACAAGCAGTCTTCACGGATCTTCATAAGCCCTCCCATCCTGGTATCCGTGCTTCGCAACACCTGGTTACCTCTCGCTTTGTTTGGCCCTCGATGCGGAAGGATGTCAAACATTGGACCAAAACGTGCCTTGCCTGCCAGCGTGCCAAAGTCCAAAGGCACACCAGGTCCCCCTTTGACGCATTTCCGCCCCCATCCCAGCGATTTGAGGTAATTCATGTAGACATTGTTGGCCCTCTTCCAGTGATTCAAGGCCAACGTTATCTGCTCACCTGTCTCGACCGCTTTTCAAGATGGCCTGAAGCCATCCCACTTCCTGATATCCAAGCGGACACTGTTGCAAGAGCCTTTCTTCATGGATGGGTATCAAGATTTGGATTGCCGACAAAAGTCATCACTGACCAAGGTCGCCAATTTGAGTCTTCGCTTTGGAAGAAGTTTACCAGCTTGTTGGGTACAGTACATGCGCATACCTGTGCGTATCATCCGCAAGCTAACGGCCTCGTCGAACGCTTCCATCGCCAGCTGAAGTCATCCCTTATGTGTCACGAAGACTCCCATTGGATGGATAAGCTTCCACTCGTGTTGCTTGGTATTCGCTCTGCATTTAAGAGTGATCTGAAGACTACAGCGGCTGAACTAGTCTATGGAACAACACTGCGGCTACCAGGTGGCTACTTCACTGCAGGGGATAAGTCATGTGATCCTACGGAATTCGCTCAAACACTTTCCTCTCACATGCAGTCCTTCAGCCTGTTCCCCCTCGATTGACTAGCCAACAGAACATCTTTGTTTCCCCAGCCCTCCAATCTTGCACCCACGTTTTCGTTCGTGTACCTCTCCCAAAACGGCCTCTCCAATGTCCATATGACGGGCCCTATGAAGTTCTCCGACGTACGCGCAAATCATTTCTCATCCAGCGCGGTTCCAAGGTCGACAAGGTTTCTATCGATCGTCTTAAGCCTGCGTTTTTGGAATCAACCTTAAGCGAGGTACATGTAGCTACCAAAAAGGTCCAGGGAAAATCTGTGTCGTTCGGAACTCTTTGAACTTCCTCTCTGGTGGGGGAGTGTGTAGTGAATACTCTTATTTTAGTTTCAAGATAAATGTTAATTTTACCGTCTTGAATTTCGGAATAGTATAAATTCATTTTAAATTAGTTACCCCATTATAATTCAATTGTGAACCACATTAATACTAATTTTATGTATACTATATTATTTTATTGTATGTAAACATAATTAATTATATATCACAATTGTCAGTGAATTATTTATATTCAAATATTTATTTTAATCTAATACCATGTCCATTTTACAAATAATAGAAATCCAAGGGTTATATTTTCCACCTTTGGTACTGTCGCAGTTTCGCCTAACGGACGCAATACGGCTAGTGAGATAATCACTGGTTGGCACTTAACTAGCGGCAGTGCTTATGGCTACATCATCCAGGTTAACCTATACCGGATAGATGCGCTACGGTCCCAAGCCGTAGCTTGCCTAGGCCCAACGACGACGACGTAAACCAACAAATTTAACTGTGTTTAGCACCCCTAAGTCCGAGATGGAAATGGAAAACCCAGACGAATTTTTCGACATAGATACAGATCAACCAAGAACAAATCCCGGCACAAAATTATTAATGGACTTCGAGTTCACGGAAGGAGATGTAATTACGGCCTTATCACAGATGCAAGAAAATTCAGCGCCAGGGCCAGACACATGGAATGCCACGTTTCTGAATAAATACAAAGAGAGTATTGCCAAACCGCTATACTTGCTATGGACGAAATCACTCGACACAGGACAAATTCCATTCCCCTTAAAGAACGCGAACATTGCCCCTCTATTTAAAGGTGGTAAAAGAACCAATGACCAAGAATTATAGGCCAGTGGCTCTCACCTCACACCATTATAAATTGTTTTGAACGTATAATTAGAGGCAAAACTACCTACTACCTACAAGAAAAAGACTTATACAACCCAAATCAACATGGCTTCAGGGCTGGAAGGTCGTGCCTATCACAGCTACTAGACCACCAGGAGAAAATATTAGAAACATTGTGTCGAGGACAAAACATAGATGTAATATATACGGACTTTGCAAAAGCCTTCGATAAATGTGACCATGGAATTATAGTACACAAACTTAAGAATACAGGAATTACTGGAAAGCTAGGAAGGTCGATATTTAATTTCATGACGCAAAGAACACAAAGAGTGGTGGTAAACGGAGTTAAATTGGAAGTCTCGGAAGTCGTGAGCTCTGTCCCACAAGGGATAGTATTAGCTTCCTTGCTGTTCATAATAATGATTGCAGATATTGATGCAGATATTAAGGACAGTATTGTATCATGCTTCGCAGATGACACAAAGATATGTAAGGAAATATTGAACGAAGGTGACATAAGAAAATTACAAAACGACATTGAAACAATATTCCAGTGGGAAGAAGACAACAATATGAAGTTCAACAAAGAAAAATTCCAACTTCTAAGATATGGTAATAACAAGGAGCTACAGAAAAAAGGGGACAAAACTCTGCAAGCCAAACAGATAACACCAAATCCACAAGTCAGGGATCTTGGGGTAATAATGTCGTCGGATGCAGAATTCATAGAACACCCATAACACCAAAATTACAACAGCTAAAAAAATAATGGGAATCATCTGGAGGAGCTTCCGCAGCAGAAAAGCAAACATCATGCTTAAATTATGGAAGAGTCTAGTCCTACCAATAATTGAGTATTGCTCAGTACTCACAAGCCCATACAGAAAACGAGACATTGGGAACACTGAAGCTATACAAAGGACTTTTACGTCTAAGATAGAGGAAAGGGAAGGTGAAGACTACTGGTATCGACTACAATCCCTGGAACTCTACTCTCTGGAAAGAAGGCGCGAGCGGTACACAATAATATACATATGGAAAATACTTGAGGGCTCTGTCCTTAACCTTCGAAATGAAATAGAAACAAAATGGAATGAGAGAAGAGGCAGATTTTGTACGGTCCCAGCTGCGGTGGGACAAGGGACCATAAAAACGAGGATGGAAAACACCATCAGAATACGAGGTCCAAAGCTCTTCAATGTCCTACCAAAAGAAGTGAGGAATCTCCAGCACACCGACCTGAATAACTTCAAAAACCAGCTGGACAGATTCCTGTGCAAAGTCCCTGATCACCCATGTGTCGCTGGCAATTCCCTCCTTCACCAAATACCGCAAATGAGGCGGGATGCTGCAGAGGGGTCGACCGCAGGTCGATCCTGAACCGTCGTTCAAATTCCCCTAAAGTATACCCTAAAGTAAGTAAGCTATTATGTCCATTTAGGGCACGTTTCAAACAAGCTTTTTCTGCATTTTTAAAATTATGAATGGGGAATTAATGTAGTTACTAGTGATGTAGGTCACATCCGCATCCGCATCCGCATCCGCGGAACATCCGCACATTTTCTCGCATCCGCATCCGCGTCCGCATCCGCACTTTGGACTGCGGATGTCGTGCGGATGTGGACCTTTGAGATAAAACGTCATTAATAAGCGGAAATTATCAAATTCTACTATATTAATAGAACTAGTTCATTGTGCGCAAAAGTGATGCAAGCGACAAGACGAGAGGCTGTTCTTGTATGAAGTTACTCTCTTGCAACCTACTTAGATCCACGTTACAAAGCTAAGTTATTTTCACCTAGTACATTAGAACGAGTTAAATCATCACTTGGCAAAGCAGTTGAAGAGCTTCAATCTCTTGAATCTGTCGCTTCGCCACCCACCAAAAGAATAAAAGTTTCAGTGACAGAACCAACACCTTCAACAAGCAAATCTATCACAGAATCTGTCTCTCAGTTTCTTGAGTCAAGCAGCAATGACGAGACCTACGCGATGTCAAAAGATGTAGTAAAAATGATCGAGAGCTATCACCAAGAAAAACGCCTGGCTGCATGTGACAATCCTATTAGTTGGTGGAAAAATATGCAGAATATCTATCCATACTTGAGTAAACTTGCAAGGAAACATTTAGCCTGTCCTCCAACAAACGTACCAAGCGAGAGATTATTTAGCAGTGCTGGATTAATATATGATGAAAAGAGAAACAGACTGGCAGCAGAAAAGGCAGAAAAATTAATGTTCCTTAAGCATAACCTTCCTATAATTAAGTTTGAACATTAAACGATGAACATCTTAGTTTACTTTATTTTAATTACTCATTTATAAATATGCCTAATAAAACTTTAAACGTAATATAAATAGTTATCAAGCTAATTAAAGATCTCTTTCTATAAGGGTGGAGGTTGGGGAAAGAGGTCGGTGGGGTGCATTTGAGTTGGGTTCACGTCCCGCATCCTGGTAACACAATTATGGTTTCTAATTGTGGCTGAAACTCAACAAAATATAACGAATTTATTTGCAGACGAATTCACTAATTGATTTCTATATTAGTTAGATGCTTGATATTATTTTATATGTTCAGAGAAAAGTACAGCAATTATTGTACAATTAATCAATTATACTACATTATAGCTACAGCTCTCTCTATATAATAACTTATTATATACGTTAAACACAACAAATCTCGAATATATCCTAAAAAATAACGAAAATGTAGACATCCGCATCCGCATCCGCATCCGCGGATGTTCAAATCAAACATCCTCATCCGCATCCGCATCCGCGGATGTGAAAAAAATGACATCCGCTACATCACTAGTAGTTACATGCAAAAATTTGTGACAAACTTTCCACCTTCTGACAGTTTCCTCTCTGGCGCTGTATGTGACATCAGAGGTTCACCTGACGAAGTGAAACTACGACTTTCTGAGGTCACTCTTCGTATTCTTATAAAATATAAAACGACGCTGAATTCTTTCTTTTTATTTATTTTACTTCTGCTTTAATATACTTGCATGTTTAGAGAAGCGTGGGTATACCCGGTAGCTCGATGGTTACAGTGGCAGTCACTGATCGGTGTGTCGTTAGTTTGTTTCCGGTCGCTACCATCGGGTGGAGTTGAGTCGGCCTCTTACTCTGTTTCTGCTGTTGATCAGGGGCACACTCACCCACACGTAGTGAGGAATGAGCTTCTTGGAGGTTACTTGGATGTTTAGATAAACTTAAAGCTCAACTTCCCTTCGTAACTGTGACACCAAATGTTTTGAGGTACCGCATCCCGCCGGAATGCATTTTGTGGACATAATCTCAAATGACCGACAAAACACTTTATCAGCACAAACTATGTAAAGTAGGTTAGGTTGGAGTGAGTTGTCTCGGGTAAGATTACGCTGGGAGACGTGTCAATGACTCTCGTCATTCATTCTCTAAAAGGTAATATTAGACTTTGCCGACAAAGGAATTCTCGGTACTTTATGCTGAAACCGACACGTTAAGCTGTCAAACTTTCGATAGGTTAGGTTAGTATCAACATTCTCTAATTTACAGTGACTTAACGGCCACCCAATTAACCTAACTTAATCCAGTCAGTTACATTCACTTAATATAGCCTAAATAATGTTTGTCTATATAATTTCACGTTCTCGTTCTCCCTTTGTATGTGACCTAACATTTGGATGATGTCTGGTCGATGAATAATTGATCAACAATGGCTCTGATTTAGGTTAAGATAGTTTAGGCTAGGTTAGGTTAGGTTGGGTTAGGTTACTGGAGGGGCTGATAGAATGTCCTATCGGCTTTATGGGTACAAGGGTAAAGTATGTCGCATTTTCTCCAGCGCCGAGGCTCATTAGGTAACACTATTTTCCTATAAGCAAAGTGAGGTCGGGGGATCGACTCTCGATGGTGCTGGTAATAATAATTCAGGAGTCAGCACAATGGCTACATTAGTTGGCCTGAGCTCTGTGCCTGTTCCTGACCCTCCCCAGTGATTATTTATTTATTACTTTGCCGCATTTTCACGAGTATTATGGGAAATACAACGGCTCTTTAGCCCACTTCTAGTCGTTTACCATCTAAAAAATACGAGTTATTTAATCCAACGTTTGTCAGTTAATCTCCGATCCGTTAAGTAGTTAAAATTACATAAATTTGATAGTCTTGAAAATCAGAAAATTGTTTTCATTCCCCTTAATTACGCAAAATTACCTAAGTGATGTAACAAACTTAGCTACCCTTAATGAGTCGGAAATTATTTTACACCAGTTTGGATAACAACAACAAAAACAACAACAACAACTTGGCATGTTTTTCGTTATTTTTCAATTTTCACTCCTCGTCATTACTGGAATGGAGCTACAGTTTAATATAGTTTTACGATACATTCTTCATCCTTTACTTTCTACGCCACATTTTATCCAATATGCGATCCCTGTAAAAGTTAAAAGAAGAGTTTCTTGCACATCTTGCGCCAAACATCCCTTCTCTGTCATGCCAGGCTCAAATGGGCTTATAAAAGGCTTTGAAACTTTGGGGAAAATGTGATTTAGCGCCATGCATGAAAAGAGAGAAATTTTCTACTATTGTGTTCCTGGAATTCAGTATCGTAAGTCCATGAGATGTAGGTCTTTATAAAAAGGTTTAGTAAAGAACATGACGATATTTGCATACAGTATTCTATAATGTAGCATATGCATTGTACACAGGTATACTAAATAATAATAATATATATATATATATGTTTTGGGGGTGAGTAAGAATGCTAGGTATATACAGGCATATAATGCTAGGCGTATATATATATATAATTTTGCTCATAGAAATATGCTTCTTTTTGACACTCAAAAGCTTCCTATTCAATTTCAATAAAGAATTTGTATGGATTATATACTAAGAAATTACCATGTTCAAAATTATGATGCCTACTTTTGCTGAAATTTAACTAACGAAATGGCGTTACTTAAAACAATTTTAACTTAAATTAAACAAATATAAAATAATTATTTGGAATTGGTCTTGAGGGCATGTGTGAAATTTTAAAATAATTACAGTAATTCCAAGTAAATATAATCTTATACGAGTTCTATCTAAACCCAATTGTTTTTTAAATAACATAATTTATTTAGTTTAATTTTAATTTACAAAAGTGGGTCTCGTCTCGTAATTTTGAAGAAACTATTTTCTTAATTTGAAAATATGAACAACTTCTTTACCTAAATTAAATAAAGTTTTTTTAGTCCTTCTATTTACTTTCATGAATAAAAGAAGCCTTACCTCCTTTTCAGCAGGTTTTTTCTCGCCATTGACGGACCAGGTGAGAGTCGCGGGGGGACTTGATCCCTTCGAGGAGCATCGGAGTCTGAATTTCTCCCCTTCGTTGGTAGGGGGCGCTGGGCTGATCTGAACACTGAGCGGAAACACTGCGGGGAAAAAGGAGGATCGTGACACAGTGTTTGGTAGCTTTTGAAAGACATTTTTAAATATTTTCTCCCTTCTCAAATTTTTTTTTCCTTCATGAAAGTAGGCTAACTTCCCCTGACGAAAGTAAAGTTCCCTCACTAAAGTATACTTCCCCTCCCTAAACTGAACTCCCACTCCTTAAAGTAAACTTTCCCTTCACGAAATTATACTCCTCCGTATCATAGAAATTAACTTAAAAAAAAAAAACCAGTTACTGGCATTTAAAGAATGTTTTTAATAATTTCATAATAATGATGACTGAGGTTGTTTAAACTCCCTCGTGACATACAAGGTCATATGATGGAAGGAACCTATAGATTTTAGTGTGATCTGAACCACTGCCCCATCAAGGAAGAGCGAGAGATGCACCTTAATCGCTAAAATCTGAAGTCCGAGACGAGAGTCGAACCCAGAACCTTCAAATTAACAAATCGGCCTTTTAATACTAGGATACAAGGTCGCGAATTGGAACCCTCATAAATTTCTTCCGAAATATCGTTTCACTAAACTTTAAAAACTTTATTAAAAACTTCTGGTTGCATACTCTAATATAAAACACTATTTTCAAACTGTTAGACCTTAACACAGGGTTTACATAACTTTTGCTACTGTACTGTATGTGCTCGCTGTAATGTAAAAAAATAATTTACTTTGCATAATGTAAGCAAACGTTATTCGTATCTCTTTTCTCATTTCTTACATTTTACGAGATATATTCTTTTGTTTACCTTTTACCCTCACTGAGAACGCTTTTCATATACTGTATATTATATATATATATATATATATATATATATATATATATATATATATATATATATATATATATGTGTGTGTGTGTGTGTGTGTGTGTTTGTGTGTGTATGTGTACTTCTCGAGTTTCCTCCTCATTATGTGATGTGGAAAAAGGAAGTGGGGAGTGACTTGGGATTTGATGTGAGGTGAATGAATCTTCATTTGTAGGATTTGCTTTGTCTTCATTCGAGTATTACGGGCAGAACTTCATCGAAAATAAGATTTATTCTTTAATAATAATAATAATAATAATAATAATAATAATAATAATATAATTATTATTATTATTATTATTATTATTACTATTATTACTTCCTTGTCCGATGGTATTCTCGTTCGATTCCTTTTGATGACGTTTCGTTCAAGTACATCTGAATATCTTCGGAACATATTAAGAATTAATTCGTTTAGGTGTACGACGGTGCTTTATACGCTTTGAAGGTTTTGATGCATGCCAACAATCTCTTCTTAATGGCACCACAAAGTGAAGTTCGTGAAGCTCACAAAGCGAAGTCTTAATAGCGTAAGGAGTGTGTTCTCTCCTTGGAGGAAGTCTTCTAGATGGTCAGAAACCATTATTAGCAGTAATATTTCTCAAGTGGAGTCCAACTCTGAAGATGTTCATATATGCTTGAACGAAACGTCAGCAGAAGTCAACAAGAAACCATCGGAGAAAGAAACGACTTAAGAAATTTTATTATTATTATTATTATTATTATTAGGCTTGAGATTTTTGCATATTGCATATTTGCATGCATAAGTGCATAATTTACGGTTTTTTAAGATAAATGCATATTTCCACGATTTTTGTGTTAAAGTGCATATTTGGGACTATTTTGTAAAAGTTTACAATAAAAATGATTAATAAATAATAATAATAATAAAATTTAATGCATATTGTACAGTAGTTATAAAGTGCAATTCAATTTATTTGTAGTCAAGAACCTAATTGCAGTTCTGAAATGTGTCCTATTTTTGTTGTAAATTGAGCAATGGATTTGTTATTTCGACTAAATTCTGTTCGGTCTCTCTCTCTCTCTCTCTCTCTCTCTCTCTCTCTCTCTCTCTCTCTCTCTCTCTCTCTCTCCACTTTAGAGAGACGTCTCTGATTGATTGTGCCCCACATAGCATGATCGAGCAACTCATTTTTTTTATCATTTGCCTCATAAACACCTCTAAGTGGGAGAATCTTGAATTCGTCGTAGCAACAACGGGTGATCACTCACGAAACACTTTTATTTTCCATACGGGACAAGTACACGAAGATAGATACAGCGACCTCCCACTGATATTCTTCGCCGGAAAGAGATGTTTTTCTAATCTCGTGGTGGCACAACACCGCGAAGTATGAATGGCTGAATATATCACTTGGTGCATAAACACCTTTCACGGTGGGAGACCCAAGTTAAAACTCGGCGACATTCAAAGCGTTGGCAAACACATACACATGACAGACATCCAATTACAGAAAACACGCTCACACACACTTGCCTGCCTTGTAAATATTTCTAAAAATAGAGTAGAAACATATTTTGTAGAAACAATTTCTTAACGAAAAAAACTTTAAAAAGGTGCATGTCATGGATTAAGTGAGGAGGAGTTGCGTTTCTGCTGTCATGATTTCTTTTTTCCTCTTTCGTTTGGATGGCTGGAAGCACGTGATGAATGAGGGCATGGTGTGGAAAATCCGATTTCTGCTTTTAATTTCTGTTTCCACTCCTTTCCTGTTGAAGCATTTCATCACTTTGCCGGCGTAATGGCTTTGCGCGTACATGCTGTAGACATGGAAAGTTTAACATTTACCGCTCTCTTAATCCTTTTGGGGGCTAGCCTGAAGTGGGTCATGGGGTCTTTGTTGGACCAATACCTCAGTAAATAGAACTGTAAATATTTTACATAAACTCAAAACCATATGTTAAAGGTTTTGTGACGATACCAAGTGATTGATGCGCGATCGAACAAGCATATTTTCAGTTACTTTATACAGCGGTGTTATCTAGTGTACGATCTCTATATGTGCATAGCGTAATTGTAATTTCTACCTAACCTAACCTAACCTAACCAAATCTTAACTAACCCAACCCAGTGAAACCTATACCTAACCAGGACGAACAATTAGGTTGGATTACTTAAGGTTCGGTAAGTACCTCACTACTTAACGACTGAACAGAAAACACCGTACGAACCCTCAATTACTCCCGAAACACTTCTCGGTTCGATGGCACAAAGGTTAAGTTAGGTTAGGTTAGAATTAGGTGTGGTTAATTAGTTTTTTAGATACATGGATTTAAAAAAGTCGCTACTTCGTTTATGCGGAGATGCACACACACACACACACACGTGTGTGTGTGTGTGTGTGTGTGTGTGTGGTGTGTGTGTGTTTGTGTGTGTGTGTTGGGAAGATAATTCAAACGATTCAAGAGTATTACATACACAAAATCATATTTCATAAAGTCGACATCCGATCTTATGCTGGTTGAAATTATTCCAGTTCTACCGTATGCTGAAAACAAAAACTTCCCGCAACCTTCTGTACATAGAAATATTATCTTCTGTTATTTCAAATCACTCAAAAAAAGAAGTTTTGGAGACCATTTTTGGTATCTAAAGAAGTTATGTATTATCAAAAGAAGTTATTATATGACCTGACAAGAAGTTTTGATACCCAGACGAAGGAATAACTTCCCCTAGAATGCACTTTCAAAAGAAGTTACACGTTCTAAATGTATATGGAGGTACAGTCCCCTCCAATAATTCCGCTCCACCCTCTCAGAGATGTGGTAACAGCGCAGTCCCACTTAAACCCCAGTCCCCCACCCTCACTCCCTCCCCCTCTCAAATGTTGTCATAGTAATACTTTTATTTTTTGAAAACCAATAACAGAATAAATATATTGTTCACGGTAGTTTTCGTGTTAATGCAAGGACGACTATGTATTTTATTCATGCATTATTCCTAAATTTAGGGAATAGAGTAGTTTGGCTATTTCACAAACGTGAAAATGGGGTTTAGGTCACACCCCTTGGTGGGCCAGTTCAGCAGCTCCACATCTTGTTCCTGAAACCACCGTCTGATGATTCTGACAGTATAAACAGGGCAGTTATCCTGTATTATATACGTTAACCCTCCGTCTATGGCCTTGGATGGTTCGAGGTTAACGGGGGTTCTGGTTAGGTGGAAGCAACGGATTTTCTCACTCTGGCGTAGCTGGTACCGTGTAGGGAATCGCAGTAGTTTATTTTATACTATACTCCGATTTCTTCTTGTAGTGGATCGGAGGAGTCTGTGAAAACTTACTAAATTATCTGACGGTTCCCCGATTCTTCCTGTAGCGTATCGGGAAATTATTTGTTCTATTTTATAACTAAGTTCTCTGGAGAAAGCAGAGCTCAAAGAAGAAGACAAAAAGATCCTTTGACAGAATTTTACTGCTTCTAAAATATTACAGGTAATACTTCAGCCTCTAGGTCAGATCAGAATAATCAGAATGATAATTTGAAAAATTACAAGAGTTTATATATTTATAATTTGGTGACATCATTATTATTTAATGTTGACCTGGTTTGTTTTTTATTCTCAATAGGCTGAATTATTTTTTGCAAAATATTTGAAGATAAAGGTAAATTTGCGCTGTAACAGCATACTGGCAGATAAGCAAGCTATTTGAATGCAAAAAAACTTCACTTTTCTATGTGAAGGTCAAAATATGATAATAAAAACCCACTCTAATAGAGAGAGTTTATTTCCACAACAGTTTCGATGCCCACTGTTGTGGAAATAAACTCTGTCTATTAGAGTGGGTTTTTATTATCAAGCTATTTGAAGATAAAGTCATATTTTTCTTTTAAACAGCATATTGCCAGATATAATGTTATGATTTGCCGAGTTAACTAAAAATGGAAAGTGAAATATGCATTTTATTATGGATTAAAATTAAACATGCATATGAACCCAAATTAAATGCTTAAAATTTAAAATTAAGTGTTAATTTAGAGTTTTGGCAACTTATGAATTCATCTTTTACAGCTAAGAGAAAATGTAAAAAAAAATGAACATTGCAGAATTTAACACGATTACATGATTAAGCTTAATCTAAAAAATGATTAGGTCATTTAAAAAAGAAATAATTCACCAATTACTTAGCAAAAATAAAATAGAAAGAAAATAATTTTTTTTTTCCAAACTTACATTTTATACACAGTTAGAGTAGCACGCGAGTTTGGACTTTATATACAAAAATGACTGTCAGAATTATTCATTTTTACATATATATTAATATATATTATTTAATATATTTCGTCGCTGGATTCAAATCACAATTTAAAATTAGATGCTATTCGAATCGTAATCTAACACGCCGAATTAGAGTGTCCTTCAAATTTTGGGATCATTCGTGACGCAATACTTTTTGTCATATCATGATTCGATATTAACACTTACAAATAAGTGTTGTATTTCTCTACATTATGATGATTAATTTCATCTATTGTGCGATTCCATATAGACGGTGTGATCTCGTAATATCGTGGTCTTTGATGTAGCGAAAGGAGAGGAGGACTGGAGGAGGATGAAAGGGAGGGATAGCGAGAGGAAGAGTAAAGTATCCCACGTTTGTGAAATAACCTAACTATTCTCTTCCCTAAATTTAGGAATAATGCATGAATGAAATACATCGTCGTCCAAGCATTACCACCAAAACTACAGTAAACAATATATTTATTCTGTCATTGGTTTTCAAAAAATAGAAGTATTACTATGACAACACCTGAGAGGGGGAAGAGAAGAGTAAAGGTAGGGGACTGGGGTTTAAGAGGGACTGCATTGTTTCCACATCTCTGAGAGGGTGGAGCGGAATTATTGCAGGCGACTGTACATTCATTTAAGTTTTAAATATATATGAAAAGCTTGTTTAATATTTCAAGTGAAAATGACTAACATAACGTAATCTAACCATACTTAACCTAACCTAGTCAAACCGAATTTAGCTTAATTTAAACTAACTTAATATAAATTAAATAGACCCACATAATATCGCATTGCTCGATCTCGTACATATTTGGAAATTTTGCGTTCGACTTTATGCAAATCAACCTTGCACAGTTCCACTTTATACATTTCGGCGTTATGCAGTTCGATTTTGTTCTGCTGCAAAGTCCAACCGTTCAAGAGTTCTGTAGGAGGAGGTTTGCGTCTCCTGATGCCTTCTTCGTTTTAAAAGAGTTTTTCGCGCTTTGTCTTAAAAATAGGCGTAGAAAAAATACGTACTAAAAATTTTCTAAATACACTGAATAGAATCTATATACGAATAGTGGAGTGAAACAGAATCGAACTGGATAATGTCGACCTGTATAGAGTCAAACTTTATAAGTCAACTATACCAAACACTTAAAAAGTTTGGTTCGGTTAAAATTTTTACCGAAAAACAAGACGAATGAATGAACTGAGATCGCTAAAAAAATAAAGGTCAAATTACATCATGAACAAGTAAAATCAGGGCCTGTAGCACAGTGGGGAACACCGTTTCGCTATAAGCGAAATACAGACACTGAGGTCAGGGTTCGAATCATGATGATACTGGGTTGATACATAATACAGAAGTTAGTGCAATGGGCCGCACAGTTGGTCTGACCACCGTGCCAGTTTCTGGCCTTCCTGAATGATTACTATAAACCACTAAAGAAATATCGTAATTACTTTCATTCCTAAATGACGAAATGGTAAAGCACGAACTAAAATACAAACTAAAATTTATGAAATTACAACGAATTACATTATAAAAAAAGAACAACTCATTCATGTTAGATTTACCAATCGTTACAGTTAAGTTAATGAATGGGTTTATACGAGTACATTAGTTAAAGTGTTAACTACGGTTATTTATATTATATATATATATACACACACACACACACACAGTATATATATATATATATATATATATATATATATTATATATATATATATATATAATATATATATATATATATACACCACACACACGAAGTCTGTTCAAAAAATATACGGACAGGGTTTTACTTTTACAACAAGGTCACGCGCTTGGAGTTGTGACTGTGCTAAACATGTCTCTGCATGTCGAAATTAGTTGACTGATAGGGTTGCACTTCATTGTGTAGCGTCAGTCCACTGTGATGAGCCGATAAAGTTAAACGTGTTTTGTTTCGCGGCGATTTCTTACGATGTCGGAAGGTGTTGAAGATTGAAGGTGTTGTACACAATGAATATGCTCCACAGGGACAAACAGTCAACAAGGAATTTTACATTGAAGTTTTGAGACGTCTACGTGAAGCAATTTGGAGGAAACGGCCGCAGAAGTGGGAGTCGGAAGACTGGATGCGTCATCATGATAACGCGCCATCCCACTCGTTGCAACTTATCCAGCAATTTTTGACCAAAAACGCTAACCTCGCAAGTACAGCAGCTTCCATATTCGCCGGATTTGGCTTCTTACAACTTTTTTTTGTTTCCGAAGCTCAAACAAACCTCGAAAGGACACCGATTCGATGTTCAGACCATTAAAAGAAATTCGACGGAGCAGCTTTTGGCCATTCTGAAGTGCTTTCAAAAAATGTTTTCAACAGTGGCAGGATCATTGGGCAAAGTGTGTGGCTTTAGAAGGAGTGTATTTTGAGGGAGATTAAGCCCCAAGCCCTGTAAGTAGAGTACCATATTCTGTTTATAATCGTATCAGTCGGGATACTTTTTGAACAAACCTCATATATCTATATATATATATATATATATATATATATATGTTAAACACAGACTGTGCATGGAACAAGGAACTCTTCTGGGAAAATTAAATCCACTATAGTCCGAATAAGTAATGGTAAATGACAAATACCATAGTTTTTCTTTTTCATGATGCTAGCCCGACGTGGGGTGAAAAAGAAAAACTATGGTATTTGTCATTTACCATTACTTATTCGGACTATAGTGGATTTAATTTTCCCAGAAGAGTTCCTTGTTCCATGCACGGTCTGTGTTTAACATATAAGTTTCTCAGGGGACCATTCTGAGTTTGTGTGTATATATATATATATATATATATATATGTGTGTGTGTGTGTGTGTGTGTGTGTGTGTGTGTTACAGGGAATCTGTGTAACTAGGGATTTCATATAAAGTTAAATCATGATATTTTCGTTAGTTTTAACGAAAATATCGTGTATCATGCTGAGGTCGAATTGAAAAACTTGAAATTTCATGATTGGCAGTATGTATTCCTACGTAAAATTGAATTTTAAGAGGGGTTCGTCTTCTGCAACGTTTGCGAAAAATCGCATTTAAGTGTTCAAAATCGCACTTTTTTGTTGAAAAATGTGATTTTTGGCCAATTTCAAAGACTTGGTAGCCTCAAATGACCTCCATATATTCCATATTGTTTACATCCACCCTTAAGCATTTCTAGGGTCAGGCTTGGACCCATTTAAGATCAGCCAAAGTGGTTCATAACCCCTAAAATAACCAAAATCACCCAAAATGGCCCAAAACTAAGGAATTGTATGATGTTTAGTCTCCTATACACCACATTTCGCGGCTGTTCTCTTCATCATGCAGAATCTTTTTGTTCTTCTTTCTTGGTCTTGTATCTTCTTTTTCTTTAGAAACGCCTCCACCAATTTTTATTTATTTTCTTTTCGGCATCACTGAGTGTGATGGCAGCTGCCCCCACCTTTCCGCAAGCTGCTGTGACGTTCAACCTTTTTTTTGCAATTGCGATTTTTCTTTAATATTTGTATAAGTCCCTCCTCCACCCCCAGCTTGTAACAATATGCTGGTCAACTGAGATGTTTTGAGATTTTTTCTTCTGAAAGCATCTTGATTTGTCTAGCAGGTCTTGTAGAGATCTAAAACATGTTCATAATGTCTTGCTTTGACTTGAAAACTGGCAACAATTCTCTGTGATTGATCCTAGCACGAACAAAACCATCTCTTTTCTCTTGCCCATTCACTGCATGAGCTGCAGCTGAAACTTCCTGGACTGCTCTTTCACAGCTTTGGTGTGAACTGAGAAGTTCTCAACTTCAAGTGGAGACCTGAGAAGCTCCTCAACTTCTCCTCTTGACATCTTACAAGTGAAGAGTGGCTCATACAGTTTCTCCTTATCCCAATTAATCAGAGTAATTGGAGAAGTGGCATCAAAATTCAGTTTAGGGTTTCTATGAGTTCTCAGACTCATGTCTCCATACTCAGACTTACCTCTGATCTTCTTGATCATCTCAACCCCCCATACCCTCTCCTCCTCATCCTCATTGCACAGGAGAAAGGCAATGAGGTTCTCACTGTGAGCATGATATGCTCCACGAACTATCACATGAGTGATTATGTTCCTCACTTCAGAGGTCTGGCTTCTCAGCAGTCCCAGAGCGGTCACAATATGGTGAGGTCCATACCTCATGTGGTGCTTCACCTTGATCTCAAAATACATCTTGAAGTAGAAGTCCAGGCAGAACTTCAGCAGCACCTCCAGTTTCTTCAACACCTCCCCCTTCAGACCATGCTGCCTCATCCACAGCATCAACAGAGCCTCACCTGTAGTCAGCCAGCGTGACTGATTCAGTGGGCCACACTTTAGACCAGCAACTTCCTTGCTCAAATCTCCTGTCTTGAAAGCTTTGATCAGTAGGTAGCAGTTCTTCTGGTCAGTGCTAAGGTTCCGTACAATGTCTTCTGGCAGTTCAATTATATCTTCTCCTGGCAGAGCCTTGAAGCTAACGTTGACAGGTATGTCATTGATCTTCTCCAAAAGTTTTCCTATTGGGCCATTGAACCCAGACTTGTGCGTGTAGGGACCATCAAGCTTGATGATCATGTGCCTGAGGCTGAGTTCATTAATATACAACTGGCGCATATCAGCCAGTGACACTTGTGACCTAGCAGTCTCTCCAAGTGAGTGATGGCTCCTCCATCAGGTCCTGTGTTTGTGTTGGTGGAGTCACCACCAAGGATCACAATAGTATCTTTAGCACCATGAGCACTGATCCACTCAAACAGAGCCTGAGCTATCTTCAGTGCAAGTTTCTCATTTCCTTCAGGTTCTTCTGGTGTACAATGGAAGAGATACTTCCCCTCAGGTTCCCAGGTAACACTATAGTGCTCTTCAGTTGTAATATCAGGATGGAAGCGGCCAGTTTCATCACTGTATCTCATGATCTTTGTCTTCTTATCTTGTTTTCCATCAAACAAAATTACCTTGATCTCCTCTCCCTCTGTCCTTTTCTCCAGGGCCTCCACCGAGGCACCTATTACAGACTCCTTGCCCCTCCACATCTTCATCCTGTCAACAGCTAGATATGCCTTCTCAGCAGATAGATGGCCAGCTTTGATGAGATCTTGCAAGAAACCAGTTGCAATGGCTGCTGCAGGAGTGTATGCCACCTTGAACCTGACTGCAGCCGCAGCAGTGCTTCAGATATCCATGTAGTTCCTCCTGGCAGAGGTGAAGACTTTGCCAGTGTTGACACTGGAGCTTGTGCCTGGTGCAGTACTGGAAAAATCTGTGTCAGCAGCAGGAGCTGCTCTGCCTGGAGACTCTTGCAAGGAAGTCACCTGATCTTCATCATCATCATCACCATCATCAGCTCTAAGCAGTAGCTCCTTTTCTTCTTCCTCTTTTCTGTTTCTCTTCTCAGCTGCCTTCTGTTCTTCCTCCTTCCTCTTAGCAGCCTTCACCTGCTTCACTGTTTCCTTCACATCAACAGATGCCATCCGGAAGCCAGAAACTTCTGAGGTTTTGATCCTCTGGTAATGGAGCCACTCTAGCTCTAGCTTCGGAATCTTCTGAGGCAGAGGACAGTCACAGTTGACATGAACTCTAGCAGCACAGCCAGACCAGCCAGATGCTTCAGTTCCACAGAGAGTGATATCATGTCTGCAGGTTGTTATGTCAAACAATGTATCAAGTTCAGATATTCTCTTCTCTCTCTTTGCAGCCTTCACTCTGCCATTCACTAGGTCAATCATTTCATTCCACCTGACAAGAATCTTCCTGGCAATGGATCTCTCTTGAATGATCACAGGAGGAGTGAACTTGGTATTGCTTTTGCGCCACTGTGCCAGTACCAGTGATGTCAAGTCCTTAGCCAAATCTTGCAGAGGGTACTGAGCTCTCTTCATATCATCCAGAAGCAGCTTCTCTTCCTGGAGGAGGATTCCTCTCTGAAACACAGCTCTCCAGGTTGGAACTTCTGTGGGAAATAACTGCTTGTCTGGACCCACCAGATCACTCAGCTTTGAACCAGAACTTTTCTGGTCTTTTGTCCTTGCTTAGCCATGGTGGCTACACAATCTTCACCAAGCTTTGTATCTGAAACATAGAAAATTATCACAGTGAAACTCTAGTAGCCTATAACAGCTGTTACAATGGTTTTGTTTGGTAAGAAACCGGTCTGTTACATTTGTACTACAGTGTATGTCCTGCACAGCTGTTCTGTACATAACCAGGAAAAGAAAAAGTGGAAATTTGAACACTTAAACGTGATTTTTAGCAAAAGTTCAAGAAAACCAATCCCTCCTAAAATTTAATTTTACATAGGAATACATACTGCCAATCTTGAAATTCGCGCTTCAATGAGCATGATACACCCTAACGTACAGTTGACCTAACAAGGCAGTCAATTAACCGGGTATTCAATAATTTTCCCGCAGATTTAACGAAAATATCAAGGTTTAATCTTACATGAAATCCCTGAACATTTTAGGGATTTCATGAAATCCCTAGTTACATAGATTCCCTGTAACATATATATATATATATATATATATATCACTCCCCTTAAAGAACACGAACATGCCCCCCCCCGTATTTAAAGGTAGTAACAGAGCCAATGCCCAAGAATTATCGGCAAGTGGCTCTCGCCTCACACTCTATAAAGTGTTTTGAACGTATAATTAGAGGCAAAACTACCTACTACCTCCAAGAAAAAGACTTATACAACCCAAATTAACATGGCTTCAGGGCTGGAAGATCGTGCCTATCACAGCTACTAGACCACCAGGAGAAAATATTAGAAACATTGTGTCGAGGACAAAACATAGATGTAATATATACTGACTTTGCTAAAGCCTTCAGTATATGTGACCATGGAATTATATCACACAAACTTAAGAATACAGGAATTACGGGAAAGTTAGGAAGATGGATATTTAATTTCTTAACACAAAAAACACAAAGAGTGGTGGTAAACGGAGTTAAAGTCTCGGAATTCGTGAGCTCTGTCCCACAAGGGATAGTATTAGCTCCCTTGCTGTTCATAATAATGATTGCAGATATTGATGCAGATATTAAGGACAGTATTGTATCATGCTTCGCAGATGACACAAAGATATGTAAGGAAATATTGAACGAAGGTGACATAGAAAGATTACAAAACGACATTGAAACAATATTCCAGTGGGCAGAAGACAAAAATATGAAGTTCAACAAAGAAAAATTCCAACTTCTATGATATGGTAATAACAAGGAGCTACAGAAAAAAGGGTACAAAACTCTGCAAGCCAAACAGATAACACCAAATCTACAAGTCAGCGATCTTGGGGTAATAATGTCGTCGGATGCAGAATTCAGAGAGCAATATAACATCAAAATTACAACGGCTAAAAAAATAATGGGAATCATCTGGAGGAGCTTCCGCAGCAGAAAAGCAAACATCATGCTTAAATTATGGAAGAGTCTAGTCCTAAGCCCATACAGAAATAGAGACATTGCGAACATTGAAGCTATACAAAGGACTTTTACGTCTAAGATAGAGGAAAGGGAAGGTGAAGACTACTGGTCTCGACTACAATCGCTGGAACTCTACTCTCTCGAAAGAAGGCGCGAGCGGTACACAATAATATACATATGGAAAATACTTGAGGGCTCTGTCCTTAACTTTAGAAATGAAATAAAAACAAACTGGAATGAGAGAAGAGGCAGATTTTGTACGGTCCCAGCTGCGGTGGGACAAGGGGCCATGCAAACGAGGATGGAAAATACCCTCAGAATACGAGGCCCAAAACTTTTCAATGTCCAACCAAAAGAAGTGAGGAATCTCCAGCACCCCGACCTGAATAACTTCAAGAACCAGCTGGACAAATTCATGTGCAAAGTCCCTGACCAGCCATGCGTGGCTGGGTACGAGGGCAGGAGGAAATCAGACAGCAATTCTTTCCTTCACCAAATCCTGCAAATGAGGCGGGATGCTGCAGAGGGGTCAACCGTAGGTCGATCCTGAGCCGTCGTTCGAACTCACCTAAAGTAACCTTAAGTAAGTAAGTAAGTAAGTATATATATAAATATATATATATATATATATTATATATATATATATATATATATATATATGTATATATGTATGTATATATATATGTAGTGCAGAGACGTTTTCAAATACTTTAGCAATGTCCCATCAACACAAACTCGACCAAGATGACTTCACATAAGCACGACTAAGATGACGTCAGAGCGCGGGACTACTTCAAGGCATCACACCTCAACCTCGTTACAAGGACTACCTCAAGCATCCCACGCCACCATTTGAACCTCGACTCTTCGAAGACCAATGACACGAGAGCTACCACCCTGTGAACATGTTTTGTGCAGGCCCCATTTAGGCCTGGTGTCATTCACCTAACTTTATATAAAGACTAATCCTTACCTCTCGCGTTATTAATATCAAGTCATTATTCAAGTGTACACATTATTTCGATTGTAAACAACCAACTTACATTTTATATCATTCATAAATAATTTATTTTAAAGGAAGAAAACTTATTCTATCAATCAACCTAATTAATAACATAATTTGATCAGCAAAGATCACGGTCACTCCAGCCTTATTATTAACAATCAATTCACCATTATTATCATCACTATAATTATAGTGCCGACTTTACACAATAAAATGGTTTGTATATATGTTACGGTTTTGTTGCGAAATCGGTCTTTTTGTAAATTCTCCGGTCAGTTTGCAAAGAAACCAAAATAATAGTAATTTTACAAAATGACCTTAAATGTTTGATCATTTTGCAAAAACACACAAAAGTCGGTCAATTTGCAAAATCACCAATAATCTTGTCGGTGTATTTGCAAAATCTCTTGTTCTAATACTGTAGAACCTTCTAGCTCCTAACCTAACGTAACCTAACCTAACCACAATGACACTGTTGGTTGGGTTAGGTTAGGTTAGGAGCTAGAAGGTTCTATAGTATTAGAACAAGAGATTTTGAAAATACACCGACAAGATTATTGGTGATTCTGCAAATTGACCGATTTTTGTGTTTTTGCAAAATGATCAAACATTTAAGGTCATTTTGTAAAATTACTATTGTTTTGGTTTCTTTGCAAACCGACCGGAGAATTTGCAAAAAGACCGATTTCGCAAAAAAACCGTAACATATATATATAATGAAGCTGAGTGATTTTTGCGGTTGAAACCTCAGTCGAATAAGGAACAAGAAGACTAATCCGTAGACAAAGGCAAACATTATATATACAGTATATAATTAAAAATCAAATAGGAAGTTATACTGTTTTAAATATTGAAAGATAAAGAATAAACACTGCAAAATTAAAATAGTTAAACAATTATTTTATAAAGCTAAATTCACTAAATCCTTTAATCGGTTTTGATAATATTCATACACACCATTTAAAACTTTCTGCAGCCAGTATGTTCCTATTATTTATTTTAGATCCATTTCGCGTTTTACTCCATGATTATGTTCTTGTCTGTATTTCATATGGCTTCATTAAGCCAATAATTAACGATAAGTTTAATGAAGAGTATTACGTATGAATGGGTTCATACATTAGTTAAAATGGTTACACGTTTACATTAAGCTGAAGTCGTCGAAATAACGAAAGCAGTTACATTCAGATCAAGAATCACAACAACATTGTTTGGGAACATTGTTGAATGAATATATTAAGTTTGTTTGTTAATACGTGTTAATCCTATTCAATGTTTAAGCATACCTCCTGCATTCAATTTTAGTAATATTTAATTGTATAATTCAATGTTCATTCATGAAAAATTTGGTTCTAGGTTTCATTTAAAATGTATAATCAAACTATTAATGAAGGTGTATGAATTATACGTTTCAGCTTAATGTATAATCAGAGTACTAATGAAGGTGCATTGAACTGAATGTATATTTAAATGAAACGTATAACCAACGCCAAAACGAATGCGCACTGAATTATGTTTAAAATGTTGCAAAAATGAGATGCACAATATATAATGAAACGTCTGAAATGAGGTTTGGAGTGATATTATCTTAAATTCTATAAAATTATATATTCTTAAAAAAAAAAAAAAACTTTATACTATTCTTTTAAAATTAAATTAAGAATTTTAAAATTTATCCGTCTTGGATTTTAGCGTCAAATTGATGGTAACGAAGAGAGAAGTTTGAGGAAATAAAAGATAGGAAAATTTTCTGTTTCCAAATGGAGAAAAAAATCGGAATGGTAAAAATAGGGAGCCGCGCAAGACTACAAATGGAAAAGAAATTGCGTATTTAAAAAGACTCGAATAAGAGAGGTAAAAACGTATCATGAAAGGTAAGATGGACATAGATTAAACCATTTAATGATAAGGAAACGCGTAAAAGATAATAAAATAATACTAAATGAAAATAACACTTGAAAAGTTTCCAATTTTAACCGCTCAAAATAAGGAAAGTTTAGTACTAAAGTTTTTTAATATGTTAATTGTCCATTAAGTTTTTTGAAATTTCGATGACATGTAGTGCCATTTGGGAAACTATTACGTTAGTTTCTTAATAGCAGATAATATAAACTATACAGTGCCAGTTATAAGTATGTTGAACATTTCGAAAACTCACGTTCGTTAGAACACCCATTAAATGAGCAAACTTAGGAAATATCCTTCAGATGAAATTGATCGTAAGAAAGAAAGAGGGAGTGGGGCCCCTGTGCATGGTTTGGAAAACCAACAATAAACAATGCTCCACTCCAATTTGATCTGAAGAAGGCTTGGAGAGGTTCAGACAGCAAATTGATCTCCAAAAGCTTAAATATGAATCGTAATATATCCAAAACAATAATTTTATGTACACACCAATTTCATACGAATCTTTTAAGGAGAATATAATTATTATTCTGATCCTTTCTTAATGATTTCGATTTTGAGTATACTTTCAAAGAAGATTCGTTACGAATTTTTTACGAATCGAGAAATTGGTCTGTTGCTAGGGAGCGAACGTTTGCAATCTATATGTAAATTAATACAAGTTTAATAACTTATCTATTATTTTTAATGTTTCTGCATTTTGGTGAAAACTGAAATTCACCAGCACCCTTAGTTTAGTGAGTAACACTATGTTTCCATAATATTGTAATCAGTAACGAGGGCCACAAACTGGTACAGCGCTCAGGCCAAACAAACGGGGCCCCATAGCGTTAACTCCGAGATTATCATTACCAACAGCATCGGAAATCGAACCTCCGACCTCGATGATTTTGTTTCGCTTACAGGAAAAGAGTGTTAGCCACTAAACTATCGGCCTTGGCCCTTTATTCATGAGCGAAATGAAGACACTGAGTCAGGGGTTCGACTGCCGATCCCTTTTTCAATGTTACAGTCGTTTAAAAGATGACATAAGCAGAATACTGCTAAACTATCTCAAAAATTATTTTTGCTGAAGCGAAAATGATAAAAATTTTTGCTCCGCTCTTCTTATTTCCCATACTTGCCATAGAAAAACTTAATCAGAGGATGTACTTCGCCTTTCCTGAGCCTCGATCTGTCATTAATGTTACATCGGCCTGAAAGACACCTGATGTGGAATTCTCCAAAATCTATCTTTGAAATTATTTTTGCTAGAAAAAAATGGTGAAGATTTCTGCTTTGCTCTCTTTGTCCCTATAAGTAACCTACAACAAAGACAACCGGCCACCTCTAGGCGGCACTGGGATTCGAACCCACGACTCAAGGGAGTCTCTGCACTGTCGGGCTTCGCAAGAATCGCTGTTTATATGAAACAACTTGTAGTCTAAAAATACACACACACACACACACACACACACACACACACACACATATATATCTTCTTCTTCTTCTTTTCTTCTTCTTCTTCTTCTCTTTATATATATAAAAGAGGAAGTTTGTTTATTGGTTTAGTTGTTCGCTATAGAAAACCAAACGGTTGAACTTACAAATTTTAAAATAACTTCATAATAACCAGTTTTTTACAAGGAATCTAATGGTGCTATTTATTTATTTATTTATTTAAAATTTATTTATTTATTTAAAATTTAACGAAAATAGCACGACTTAACCTAACTAATCGTCGATGCCGTACAATTAACCTAAAATAAATAAATAAAAAAAAATTTATTGTTTTTCCATTCAATTTAGGTTAGGTTGGTTAGGTTGGTTAGGTTGGTTAGGTTAGTTAGGTTAGGTTGGTTAGGTTAGGTTGGTTAGGTTAGGTTGGTTAGGTTGGTTAGGTTAGGTTAGTTAGGTTAGGTTAGTTAGGTTAGGTTAGTTAGGTTAGGTTGGTTAGGTTAGGTTGGTTAGGTTGGTTAGGTTAGGTTGGTTAGGTTAGGTTGGTTAGGTTAGGTTGGTTAGGTTGGTTAGGTTGGTTAGGTTAGGTTGGTTAGGTTGGTTAGGTTAGGTTAGGTTGGTTAGGTTGGTTAGGTTAGGTTGGTTAGGTTAGGTTGGTTAGGTTGGTTAGGTTAGGTTGGTTAGGTTAGGTTGGTTAGGTTAGGTTGGTTAGGTTGGTTAGGTTAGGTTGGTTAGGTTAGGTTGGTTAGGTTAGGTTGGTTAGGTTGGTTAGGTTAGGTTGGTTAGGTTAGGTTGGTTAGGTTGGTTAGGTTAGGTTGGTTAGGTTAGGTTGGTTAGGTTGGTTAGGTTAGGTTGGGTTGAGTCGTGATATTTTCGTTAAAGCTTAACCTAACCTAACTTAACCTAACCTAACTTAACCTGCTAGCTATTTATTTATTTATTTTATAAATAAAATTTAATGAAAATAGCACGACTTAACCTAACCAATCGTCAATGCCGTACAGTATAAAGAATCCTCTTCTCTTAATAAAAATAAATAAATAAATTTTTTTTTATTTTTTATTTATTTTTTTAGGTTAATTGTACGCCCTGACGATTGGTTAGGTTAAGTCGTAATAGTTTGGTTAAAGAGAAAATATTTGAGCTTCAGCTGGGATATTTTGGAAATATTTTAGGTTACCCGGGCAACGCCGGGTAACCTGCTAGTATATATATATATGTGTGTTACACACAGACCGTGCATGGAACAAGGACCGCTTCTGGGATATTAAATCTACTATAGTTCGAATAAGTAATGGTAAATGGCAAATACTAAAGTTTTTCTTTTTCATGATGGAGGCCCAACGTGCGCGACGGGTCACTAGCAAAGAGGCTCCAAAATATAGCTCCCTCACCAGCTATTAAGCAAATATGCTAAGCAAATAGGACCCAGCTTTGGAACAGGGTCTAGGGTTTAGAACAAGCAAAGTTAAACTAAGGTTTTTTGAATGCAAAAACTTCACTTTTCTACTTGAAGGTCAAAATATGATAAAAAAAAAACACTCTAATAGTGGGGTTTTTTATCATAAGGTTTTTTGCATTAGTATTAGGAACAGAACATGGAATGTACACCTCCATGCCAGAGTGAATCACCTCCTTGATGCGCTCAGCATACTCGGAAGGGCCCCGGCCACGGAAGCAGTAATCATTATAACATTTTGGGAGGATCTAAATGCCGAACTGGAGCGATAGGACAGGAAACAGATATAAGACTGTGGTCGGAGGAGCCCAACAGAGAAAAAAGTTTGACAGACTAAGAAGAAGGATGAATGATGAGAAATAAATCCAGAATGTTGGGCCTATCTCCAAGGCGATCGGAGATGCGAGTAGGGTACTGTACAATCTGCTCTAGGTCATTCAAGATAGAAAAGTTGTAAGCTAGTTTACCAAGGTTGTTACTGAAATTGGAGGAAAGCCAAAGGTGGTGGTTAACATTGAAATCACCTAAAATGGAGATTTCAGAAAAAGGAGAGTGGGATAGAATGTATTGAACTTTGAAAATGAGGTAGTGAAAGAATTTTGGATAATCAGTAAAATTAGAAGAAAGATAGTGCAGATGTATTGAGCTTGAGATTGGTATACAGGGTGTTATCAAATTATGTTTCCTAAATTATTATACATATTCAGAACGTCAAAGTGAACAAAAAAGTGCTTATGAACATAAATCCGCAATCGCTTCGTTTCCGAGATACATTGCTTTTTTGCCGAGGACGCTCAAATTAAAATGAAAGTCATTGAAGTTTATCAAAGTCGTAGTTGTCTGGTTGTTTAGATAGATATTTTTCTTTTCTTTTGATAGTATTTTGCTAGTTGTCATTTTAGAAACCAAAATACAATTTACTTTTTCTTCTGGGGCTATTTAAAAGATCTTGTTTATGCAAGAGAAGTTAATAATATAGATGAATTGTGGCAACGTGTTCAAGATTATTCATAAACAATACGCAATCATATACTGTAGGTGTTTTCGAACGTATGCGACAAAATTTTCAACGACGCGTTGAAGCATGTACTCTGATGCAGGGAAACCATTTTGAGTACTTATTGTAAATAAACTTTGATAAACTTTAATGACTTTCATTTTAATTGGATCGTCCTCGGACAAAAAGGCAATGTATCTCGGAAACGAAGCATAGGAACTTTTTGTTCATTTTGACGTTCTGAATCTGTATACTGATTTATGAAACATAATTTGATAACACCACCCTGTATAACCAGTAGACTGAAGGTATTAAATTCGAAAGATTCAAGTTCGGGAATACGAGAGGATGTTAGGTCGTTGCGTACATATGCATAACATCCACCTTTGGAATGAAATTGAGTATAGAGAAAGTAGGAGGGTACAGACCCAGACACCTGAATTTCAGTGAGGAAGAGAAAGTGAGGTGGTGTTCAACAGATTGAAAATTTGAGGAAAAGCCACGAATGTTGCAATTATTCGCTTTTCACGTAATTTACGTGGGGACCAATTCACAGAGCTGGGCACTTGCGGTTTTTTTTGCGGTACTGCGGTACTGCGGTACCACCGCACTACCAAACCGGTACCGCATAACGCAGTACCGCAAAGGATCGCTGAAAGTACAGGCTGTACTTTCAGCGATCCTTTGCGGTACTGCGTTATGCGGTACCGGTTTGGTAGTGCGGTGGTACCGCAGTACCGCAGTACCGCAAAAAAAACGCAAGTGCCCAGCTTTGCCAATTCAGTGCTGGCTTTCACTTTTCATGTAGCCTAACTGGAAATTAAATATTCGACGCAATTTAATGAAACTTGGCAAACCTAGAAAATATAGACTTTGTTTCATGTATAATAAGCAATTTCGAAAATCTACTCCCCACAGGTACGATTTTCTTCGGTGTTGAACACAAAACATATTTGAGACTTTCTTTCGGATAGTGTTATTAGGGAATTGGATCACCTGAAGATCAGGGCCCCCAGCATTCTTTAGTTAGCCTTATAAGGCTAACTAACGAAAATATCACGACCTAACCTAACCAATCGTTAGGTCAACTGTACGCCCTTGACGATTGGTTAGGTTAGGTCGTGATATTTTCGTTAAAGCTAACTAAAGAAGGCTGGGGGCTCTGATCTTCAGGTGATCGGGGGAATTTTAACTCCCGAGATTAAAATGTATGTAATATGAAAGTGTTTTTCCTGGTCTTTAATACGGTATATAAAAATTCTGGGCTCCGCGAGAGAATTTTCTTACAAATTTCAATTTAAGCTTAAAAAGTTTAAAACTTCAGATTCATACGAACGTTGTTCTTCAAAAATTAATAGAAAAATACATATGAGGCGTTCGGGCGAATAGAGGCGAATCAACCAAAATCCCGACATGGTTAATTCGCCTCTATTCTCTCGAACGCCTCATACGTAGGGTAAAAAAATGAATTTTATATCGTATATAGAGAGGATTGCCTGCAGAATGTTATAAAGTTCAAAGTCCTCCGTTGTGTATTTCTTATTTTATAGGAATTTAAAGCTTCTTCACTCGAAGCCTTTAGAAAATAACAAATATATATTTTACTAATCTATCTTATAGGAAATTCTTAGACCTTTCTGATGGTATATATATATATATATATATATCGGTCCTATTCAAAGGAGTGACATAACGAAGGAGTGACATAACAAAGGAGTGACAAATCGGAGATAAAATTCAAAGGAGTGACACGAAAATACCAACAAAGAAGAAGAAAGAACAAATCCAGAGGGAAGAGAAGCTTGCAACTGTTAGGTTAGGTTAGGTTAGGTTAGGTTAGGTTAGGTTTCTAGTTTTTGAAATAAAATCTTAATTTTAACAATTCTAACAAATTTTGTTTTTTAAATAAAATTTTAATAATTATACTCCTTTGAATTTTATCTCCGATTTGTCACTCCTTTGTTATGTCACTCCTTCGTTACGGTATTTATGTCACTCCTTTGTTATGTCACTCCTTTGAAATGTCACTCCTTCGATACAGACCCATATATATATATATATATATATATATATAATTATATATGGTCTACATAAAAGTATAAAAATGAACTCGCTATGTTAAGATTTTGGAGTATTTACTCCTTTTTTAAAATAATTAAAAATTTTAATTTACTGTATCTGATAGGAATTTTGAAGAGCTTTCCACTGGTATAGATATTTGTCAAGTGACCTCAGTAACTAACTGTCTAGGAATATTTTTCAAATTTGAAGTTTTCGGCCCGTGCTCATTTAAATGCAAATAACTAAAAAACTGATAATAAAAACCCACTCTAATAGACAGAATGGGTTTTTATTATCATATTTTGACCTTCACGTAGAAAAGTGAAGTTTTTTGCATTTAACTCAAAAACTATAAAGCGCGCATACCCAAAATTAATATCTTTCTAAAGAAGAGGAAATGTTTTATAATTTTGTTCTATACATTTTTTTGGTGAGTTTAATATTTTCAGTTTCTCTTGAATTTTTTTACGTTCCATAGTACTTCCTGAAAACGTATCATTGAATCTGACGGGTTTATAAACGAATATTTTAAAATTTAAACATATTAAGGTTTTAGGGCTCTGTAATACCTTTCGAATGATGTCAAACTCGTCCAACTAATAGGACCCAATGCGCTAACTCCCTGATTATTATTACTAGCACCATCGGGATTCGAATCCCCGATCTCAGTGTCTTCACTTCACTTATATGGAAACGGTGTTACCCACTGAGCTACGGACGTTGGCTTCGACTCCCGATAATAATAATAACCCAGGAGTTAACATAATGGTCCACATTCGTCTGTCCTGAGCGCTTATACAAGAACTAGTAGTACTTAAGAGTGTGATTTTGTATGGTTATCCAAAGAGTTTAATATAATTTATCACTACTCTCTAAATCTGATGAATAACTTAATTGAAAACGCTGAACTAGAATACAAAAACACAATAGTAAAATTCATTGCAGTTTAGCCAAATACTTCCAGACTAGTTTTACTACGTTTGCCTCAACTTTACAAGAATTGTTTTTGTGCGTTTGAATGAAAGAAATGACCAGTCATAATAAAATGCACTTCTTTCCGGTACGAATGAATAATAAAGTTGTTATCTCGTCTTAAATAACAGAATATTACTTTTTGGGTAGTTTTGTTTGAAGCTTTTAAAGGAAAAAATTTTATAATGATTTTAAGTACAAATAAGTTATTTTTTAAAAGAATATAGAGAAAATAATCTTATTATTAAAATGATATAATATGGAACTACTTTACAAATATATAACGAAAACTGATAAAATATACAGCATGAATTCTTTATAAGGCAACGTAAGAGAAAGCATTTTCCAAAGACTATAACAAATTCCATTCAAGAGAATACATTACGAATTCTTTTTAAGGGAACAAAATATAATTTTTTGGCGAGAATAAGATATCAATTGTTCATGAAAACAGGAACCGCTTTCAAGAGAATCATCGGTCAACGGTCAACTGGAAAAGATAGAAAACGAACACTCAAAGAAAGGGGTGAGAAAAACACAGCAACGAAAGGCATACAAGGAAGAAAACAGGAAGACTGAAATTAGAGTAAAAGTCTTAATTTTTCTTCTTGTTGTTCACTGTATAGTATACATTCCAGTATGCGTAGTTTATTGAGTGACATTTCAGCAGCTGCTTTGTAACGATTTTAAACATGGTTAAGTCATCGCCCTGTAATGTCTAACTTCATGAATGATTTCTATTTTGTTATTTTTCACCCAACAAGTTATTATTCCTTTCATATATCTTTACTGTCTACGGTAAAATAGTTTTGAAGGATATTACAGCAAAATACCTTTCAAAACTAAAGAACTGTTAAGGAAACAGTAATTTATAAACTACGTAAGTGCTCGTATAACAAGAGCGAGTGTGTTTCTTTGGTGCATCTCGGAAAAATTTTTTACTCTCATGGGACAGGGTTGCTGAACGATAGATTTCCATGACAGAATGCTTGCCAGGGTCGAGTAGTGGAGAGCGACGGGATGTTAATAATTTGAAGATCCTGGGTTCAAGTCTCGGCTCGGACTTCAGAATTCAAGGGATAAGGTGTCTCTCCGAGTCCCCCCCCTGCTGGAGTAGTGGTTCGGATCCCATCGAAAGGCTATAGGTTCCCCCGTGTCATAAGACCTTAGAACAGTGGTCCCCAACTATTTTATAGCTCGAGGCACCCCGGAGGATTTTCGCCTCGCACTGTTCGACATCGAGTCTACTTTTCCCTCCTCCAACAGCACGGAGCTTCAAAGTGAGACTCTATAGTTTACATATAGACATATTAAATCACAACTTTTTAGTTTCGTCTGAACCTTGCTTATGTTCACTCATTTTTCAGTTTACAATAACTTATATTTGTCATTTTCATGAAATTTAGCGGCACTCCTATTGAAAATACCTGCGGCACCTCGGTTGGGTGACACTGTTTTAGAGGCTTACGAAAGAGTAAACAACCCAAAGCATAACCCATTATTTCACAACATACGGAATTTGTCTTTCTTATCTATACTGGCTTAATGATGTGACACACTACTGAGATTTGTATTTTAATGTAGTCGGCTAGATAAAAACGACACGCATCGATCCAAACTTACACATGCACGTCTCTGTAGTAATATAACATTGCGAAAATTATGAGAAAATATATTGATAAATTTAAAAATTAGAGTGTTTTAAAAAAGTAAAATTATTAATTCTTCGAATCATCGAGTTGTTAAATTATTTGATTATTAATTAACAAATTAATTAACATTTTAATTATTAACTCGTCACTAATTTAAGCGTAAAGTGTAGCTCACTCAATTTCAATAAATTTCTTTACTGCTTTTAAACCGTTGTTGAAAATGCTTATTACCATCATTCATTCGGAGGATGTCTAATCTTTCTGGTGCAAGCTTCTCTTCTTTACCTTTTCCTGCAGTTTAATTAATGGTTTTATTGAGGAAGATAACTCAGTTTGGCTCCAGTTTGATTCTTATGTGGACACCTGTTTGCCTGTTTAAGTCCAACAATCTTTTATTATACACCATTCTACAATCTCGTCTTTAGTTCTGGGAAAAATCATAAGCATTGTTTAAAAGTTGATAATAAGTTTCAAAGAATATAGTCTGAATTCTTATTAAAAGACAATGAAATTCGTTATTTTTAAATTTTTTTAAAAAAGGAATCCGGTTAAGGAGAATATGAGACGTCAAAGAAATCATAATTTTAAATCAACGGAAACAGAACACTGCCAATATCAGTTTTACTCTCGGGAAAGGTCAAGAGCTTCATTTCATAATTTTTAATTTCTCTCTCTCTCTCTCTCTCTCTCTCTTCTCTCTCTCTCTCTCTCTCTCTCTGCTCGACCGGCACCTATACCGTATGGTGAGGTCAAGCCCGGGGGTTGATGATGGGCCCCCACCGGGGACAGATAGTCCTGAGCAGCTGGCGGACGTACCTTCAACTGAAGGGTGCGTCCATGTACAGGTGGGTGACCCTCCTTCCCCGTTGGATGGGGCTCAGGCTCCTGCGGAAGTTGCCCCCTCGTTGGTGAGGGGCTCTTCAACTCCAGACAGCCCTGGCTGTTCGGGAAACGGGTCGTGCTAGGGGGAGGTCAGAATAGGGAAGGCTCCCTCCGTGCAATGCTTTTTAATGCTAGGTCGATTAGGAATAAGTTTTGCGAGCTACGGGCGCTCTTAGCATCAGAATACCAGGATATCGTTGCTATCACCGAGTCCTGGATTCATACTGATCGTAGGGACTACGTTGGGGAATTGGAGATTCCCGGGTATAGAGTGTTTCACAAGGACCGCACCCGTGGGGAGGGGGGAGGGGTACTAATATACGTGAGGATACGTTGAGTCCGGTTGACTGCCAGCTCCGATCGGAACGGGAGCTGCTTGGCGTCGATCTGAACCTGGGAGGGACGAACTATAGGTTAATCTTGGTGTACAGACCTCCGCATCTCCTCCTCGAGGAGGATACAGCCCCGTACATCGAACTCCGTAGCCTGCTAGGGGACAGGGTGTGTGTAGTTTTAGGAGACTTCAACTTTCGCGGCATAAACTGGGAAGACAGGACTGATGATGCCGAAGGGAGGAGGCTAGTTGACTTTGCTGATGAGAACTTCCTCACTCAGTGGGTCAATGGGCCATCACGAGGCGAAAGCGTTCTAGACTTAGTATTCACGACCGAAGACAACCTCGTCACTGGCCTCACCGTTGACAAATCGTTGGGCGGGAGTGATCACGGTCTGATTAGGTTCTGTGTCTGCGTCCCTTGGGTGAAGCGTAGTAACTCGAGAGGCA
Organism: Bathynomus jamesi; assembly: GCA_023014485.1. NCBI lineage: Eukaryota > Metazoa > Arthropoda > Malacostraca > Isopoda > Cirolanidae > Bathynomus > Bathynomus jamesi. The sequence goes on along the minus strand of JAJOZX010000327.1, from coordinate 462,373 downwards.
GTAAGCTCGATCTACGGCGGGCGGACTTTGTTGGCCTCCGGGATAGCGTAGGTGAGATGGGGTTAGAGGTTGGCGGCGATGTTGAGGGAGTATGGAGTGCATTCCGGGACCAGTTTCTGGTGCTGCAGTCTGCTGCCATACCTTCAAAACCGGTCAACCCTGCTTTAACGCAGCCTAAGTGGTTCAGTCGGGACATCGCTTCGGCTATCCGAAATAGGAAAGCTGCGTATAGGAGGGCGAAGGCCAATCGTTCCCATGAGAACACTGAGGCGTATGTCCGCCTGTGCAGGGGAGTGAAGGCGAAAGTTAGGCGAGCCAAACGTAACGAAGAACTCCAGGTGGCAAGCCTCTGCAAGGGGAACCCTAAGGAGTCCTTCAGTTATGTTAATAGTAGAAAGCCCATTAGAAGCATGTAGGCCCGTTAAAGGACCCCAGCGACGTGCTGCGGACCTCCGACGCGGACATCGCTAATGTGCTGAATGAGTACTTTGAGGGGGTGTTCACCAGGGAGGACACCCGCGTCATACGCGAGTCAGACGTCAAGCACGAAGGTGCTGGCCTGGATAGTGTTCAGTGTACGCCGACAGTCGTTGCCAATAGAATAGATAAACTGAGCGCGTTTAAGGCTCCTGGGCCAGACCAGTTCCTCCCCAGAGTCTTGCCCACCTGCTACAGTCTTCAACAAATCGTTGGAGACGGGTCAGGTGCCTGGTGACTGGAGGAAAGCCAACGTGACCCCTATCTTTAAGAAAGGGGATCACGAAAGTCCAGGGAACTATCGTCCCATTAGTCTCACTTCGACTGTAGGTAAATTAGTAGAGGGGATAATAGCGGATAGGATCGTTGACCATTTGGATTCGTACAAGCTGCTTGGGGACTCCCAACATGGGTTTAGACGGCATAGGTCGTTTCTCACCAACCTGCTCGAGATTTTCCACGTCATGTGGAGCGAGTATGATAAGAGTAGGGCGAGTGATATACTTTATCTCGACTTTGAGAAAGCCTTTGATAAGGTACCTCACCGCCGGTTAATGGCCAAAGTGCGCGCGCTGCGTATCGGTGGGGAAGTAGGTAGCTGGATTGGAAACTGGCTGAAGAATAGGCGACAGAGGGTTGTAATTAAAGGGGCTAGCTCGGGTTGGGCTTTGGTCACTAGCGGGGTTCCTCAGTGTTCCGTTTTAGGGCCACTATTGTTTATCATTTACATAAATGATATCGACGCTGGCATCATCAGTAGGATCGCCAAATTCGCTGATGACACCAAACTTGGGGCCAATGTTGGGACGCCCAAAGCGATCGAGCAACTGCGTGCGGACTACATAGGATAGGAGAGTGGTCCGAAAAATGGCAAATGCCGTTTAACTTGGGTAAATGCAAGGTCATGCACATTGGCTACGCCAATTCCAAGTCGAACTACTCCATGTTAGGGAGTAATATCGAGGCTACTGATATGGAAAAGGACTTGGGTGTGCTAATTAGCACCGATCTTAAGTTTACCAAACAGTGCGTAGCGGTGGAAAAGAAAGCCCAGAAGCTGTTGGGTTATATGTGGAGGCAATTTCGATTTCGGAACAAGGAGATTGTGTTCTCTCTGTACAATTCCCTGGAGTATGCTGTGCAGTTCTGGCCGCCGACCCTCAGGAAAGATATTGAGAGGCTGGAGCGAGTGCAGGCGAGGGCCACAAAGTTAATCCCTTCCGTTAGGCATATGGGCTACAATCGACGCTTACGCGCCCTGAATTTGTTTTCGCTGGAAATTCGGAGGCTGCGCGGTCAATTCATCGAGGTTTTCAAGCTCTTACACTGGTTCAACGATGTCGATTTTAGAAGTATGGTACCGGGTATGTTTAGTTTAAATGATAACTCAACTTGCAACAATGGTTGGAAGTTGGATTTGAAACGGTTTAGCACTAGTGTGTGTAGGAATTACTTTACCTATAAGATCTGTGACACATGGAACAGGCTACCTTCAGAAGTTGTGAACAGTTCCTCTGTGGATCAGTTCAAGAAAAGGTTAGACCGAATCTTGCACACTATTTGAGGGTGTATGAATTTTTCCCTGGCACTCGTTGCCATTGGTACCTCCTCGGTATGGGCCGCAAGGTCTTTTGAGGTACTTATTTTCCTTGTAACTCCTTGTAACTCTCTCTCTCTCTCTCTCTCTCTCTCTCTCTCTCTCTCTCTCTCTCCTTGCCTCATTTGTTTGCTTAGTTATCACTCTATCAATTATCTTGAAATACTCGAAATACTGTTCTTGGATTTTCATGTATAATTTTATTACTTTTTATTTTTAAGACCTTATTAGTTTTATGATTTTTAATCCCTTTTAAAAGCATTTAGTTTTTATTTATGACCATACAATTTTATTTATCTTCGATATGAATAACTAAGTGAATACAATATGTATGTTTATTCATGACAAATGTACCATACTACAGTCATTCATTCATTATCAAAAATCTCTGTCCCAACAAACTTGGGGTGAAAAGGCAGAAACAACCTGGGGTGGTGCCTATCGTTGGGAGAAAGCGGGAAGAATGGGTCTCTAGCCCATTCCTTCCACTCCTGTATCGCGGGAGATGTGGAGCTAGTTGCGCCTATTGGCCGGCGGTGGGGTCGCCACATCCCTAGCGAGTAATTGATTACGAAATAAAGAAATAATGCCTAATACCTACAGTATATGTCTCTCTATCTCTAGAAGATAAAAATAACTATGGTCTAGAATTCACGAAAGTAAAATAGTTTCTTATATGTCACTCTAACTCAGAACTAATTTACACATTAAAAGTCTGTTAGATTATTATATTGTTTCGCGGCAGGAATAATATTATATTTGAGGTGGGGGTTGAGTACTTTAGATAATATTAATTTCAATTCGGTTTCTTTTGTAATTAATAAAATAAATTATGTAATTGTAGAGGGTACACCAAAGAATGGAGTAGAATTATAAGGAAAAAATGCTTTTCTTACCTCATTTCGTCTGTATATATATATATATATATATATATATATATATATATAATATATATATATAAAATGCAAACCCACAAGGAAAATAATTTCCTTGTGGGTTTGCATCATTCATTCATTTCACGTGTTTAATTGTGAAATTCATCCCATATATATATATATATATATATATATATATATATATATATATATAATATATATATATTCAAGATAAAATAATTGGTATTACGAGTGATAATAATAGCATTAAATTATTATTTTTAAATATTTATATCATGCGTCATGTGATAAGCAAAACTTATATGCTTTACCTGATTATCAGAATTATTTATCAAATACTAATAATAATATAATAAATGAGACTGAGTGAGCAAATTTACTATAATAATGCGTGATCCTAATGCTGTCTCTTCGAAAGGCCACTTTTGGCACGCAGTGTTTCGTTAGATTTTGTTGTAGAAAAATTTAAATATAGCTGACAGTAATAATAAGTGAGAAGGACCAGAAACTGGCCCAGCGATCAGGTCAGACTATGCAGCCCATTGCGCTAACTCTAACCCGCTGGTACTATCGGGATTCGATCCCCGATCTCAGTGTCTTCACTTCGCTTATAGGGAGACAATGTTGCCCAGCATTGAGGCCAGTGTCAGTAGCTCAGTGGATAACACCATTCCCTATAACCGAAGTGAAAACACTAAAATCGGGGTTCGAGTACTGATGAAGCTGGTAATAATAATACACTATTTGGCGGAATAGGCCGCGATAGTTGGCCTGAACGCTGTGCCGTGTGGTTTCTGGTTCTCTTAACTGCTTGTTATTAGACCGTGTAAGATGGTAATTATTATTTATGCATGATAATGTTCTGAGAACTGTCAAATCACTAAATTCTTTAATTGGTTCTGATAATATTCATACACACCATCTCAAACCTTCACCAGCCATTATGTTATTATTATTTATAGTAGATTTATTTTGTGTTTTACTTCATGGTTATGGTCTTGTCTGTATTTCATATAATTTCATTAAGCCAATAATTAACGATAACTTTAATTATATGTACTTTGGTCTTCTAATCATGCGCTGACCCATTATATTATAATCCATTTTCTTTAGAGTAATCGGGTTTCGCATTAAAATTAAAACTGAATCACATACGACGGAAGAAAATTGGTTTAAATGTTACGGTTTAAAATCCGTTACATGGATATATATTCAAGTTTTTCAGGAGTACTTAAATTAAAAGTATAACAATATCAAATTTACTTCTGAAATTGAAAGCAATAATTCTTTACCTTTCCTGGATATAAATAATAAAGGTATTAATAGTTATTTTGTAGCGTCAGTTTATCGTAAGGTCATTTTCACGGGCTCGGGAATGAAATTTGATAGCTTCGCACAATAGTATCCCCGCAAAAATGTCGAGTGCCAATGCAATTGCAATGCAACATGATCAATAATTGCAACACCCCCTGCATGAAGGGGGAGGGTTTGGGGAAGGGGTTATGCATGAATGGGGGTCGGGGGTAGACCCTCCAGGGGGAAGTGTGGGGTAACCTAACCTAATATGTATGAATGTTTGTGTTTACATGTAAGTATATGAATGTTTGTGTGTCTGCATGCAAGTTTAATTTGTGATGTGTGTATATATATACAGTATTCGCAAAAAAATCCGGCGGTTCCCCTTGATTTCAATGCTTATTCTTCTTCTTCTTCCGCAGCTTATTATCCCATCTTTACATGGGGTCGCTGTTTTTGGTTCGTCTTCTCCACTCTCCTCTGTCGTATACCACGTCCTCCTCCAAGTCCTTTTCCCTGATGTCCGCCACCACACAGTCTCTCCATCTCGTCTTCGGTCTTCCTCTTCTTCTCCGTCCCGGCAACTCCATCTCCAGCACTCTGCGCCCCACATACTCCTCCTCTCTTCTCCTGACGTGTCCATACCACCTCAGCCTGGCCTCCTGCACCTTCTTAGATGCTTCCCTCACCTTCACTGTTCCTCTTATATGCTCATTTCTGACCCTATCCCTCCTCGTCACTCCACACATCCATCTCAACATCTTCATTTCAGCCACATCGATTTTTCTTTCATTGCTCTTCTTCATTGGCACAGTCTCCATTCCATACAACATTGCCGGCCTCACCACTGTTTTGAATACCTTTCCCTTCAGTTTCACTGGGACCCTCTTATCACAGAGCACCCCTGATACGTCTCTCCAGTTCTTCCACCCCGACTGTATTCTACAGTTTATCTCTCTCTCTGCTCCCCCCTCTGCATCCACTGTTGACCCCAAGTATTTAAAATACTCCACCGTCTTAACACGCTCTCCACTCAATGTCACTTCCCCTCCTCGGTCCTGCTGCGCATCACATCTCATATATTCGGTCTTCTTTCGGCTAATTCTCATCCCCCTGCTTTCCAACGCCTCTCTCCAATTTTCCAACTGCTGCTCAACCTCCTCTTTCGTCTCCCCACTCAACACAACATCGTCTGCATACATCATGCACCACGGCGCCTCCCCTCTAATCCTGTCCGTCAACACATCGAATACCACATTGAAAAGGAAGGGGCTCAAAGCTGATCCTTGGTGCAGACCAACTTCCACCCCAAAGCTCTCTGACACACCCACGCTACTCCTCACCTTAGTTGTTACTCCCCTGTACATCCCCTTGATCAGTTTAACATACTTCTCCGGTACCATCTTTCCCCTTAAGCATCTCCAAACTTCCTGCCGTGGTATCCTATCATATGCCTTCTCCAAGTCAATAAAAACCATGTGCAACGCCTTCTGCCCATCTCTGTACCTCTCTGCCAACTGTTTCAATGCAAAAACTGCATCTGTCGTTCTCCTTCCCGGCATAAATCCAAACTGTTCCACTGACACTTCCGCTTCGTCTCTCAACCTACTCTCCACTATTCGCTCCCATACCTTCATTGTATGTGATATTAGCTTGATCCCTCTATAATTCGTGCAATCTTGTACATCTCCCTTCTCTTTGAATATAGGCACTATGATGCTGGTCCGCCACTCATCCGGAATCACCTCCTGGTCAAACAACTTCTGCATTAGATCCCACACCAGATCCACCCCCTCATCTCCCAGTGCCTTCCATGCCTCGGCTGGTATCTCGTCTGGGCCAGTCGCTTTGTTATTTTTCATGCTATTCAGAGCACGACTCACTTCCATCCTCCCCATTTCAATGCTTATGTGCATCGAATTTTATTTGCGTTGAAAACCATTATAATTTTTACCAGTGAAACTTCCGTACGTCTGGCAACTCGGCATGAGTCTGGTATAACATGTGAGTCAACGAGAGCCTCAGTTACCCATTAATGATTGGAGTGGAATGACGTCATTTTTGTGCTTCTCTGTGGTGAATTTTGTTATTTTTGTGTCCTGAGGGAAAGTGCTTATAATTTTTATATCAACAATTCATTATGGGCCTTCTGAACCTTACCGTGGAGGAGAAAGCACGTATTCTTGCGTGGAAACAAGAAAATGTGCTTACATGTGAAATATCTAGATGAACAGGTCGTGCACATTCCACCATCCGTTCACTTGTTGCTGCAGCCCGAGGCCTCCCTCCTAATGTTGTTCCTCCTAGAAAAGCTGGCTCTGGCCGACCAAGGAAGACATCTATGGCTACTGACAATTTATTAAAACGTGAAGTATTAAAGAAACACTCTATTTCTTCAGCACAAATTAAGAAAAATCACCCCCAAATACTTGCAAATGTCTCTGAATGAACTGTACAGCACAGGCTGCAGAAAGAGCTGGACCTCCCCTCACGAGTAGCTGCACGGAAACCTCTGCTCACGAAGCAAATGCGTGCCAAACGGTTAGCATTTGCAAAGAAATATAAGAACTGGACATCAGAGCAATGGAGGAAGGTAATGTTTAGTGACGAAAGTTCATTTAAATGCATTGCGAAACGTAATGGAAGGGTACGACGACCAAGTAACATCAGCAGGTAACCCCACCCCCTAGTTCACTGTAAAAACAGTAAAACATTCAGATTCAGTAATGGTGTGGGGATGTTTTAGTGGACAGGTGGGTCGTGGGGTCTGCATTTCCTTCCTAAGAATACTACAATGAATGCCGATCGGTATAAAGTGGTTTTAGAAGGCCATTTATTGGGTTTCTATGAGATCCATGGATGCAACATTTTTATACAGGATAATGCACCGTGTCACACTGCAAAAAATTTAAAAAATGGTTTGCTGACAACAATATTGAATTTCTTGAATGGCCTGGTAACTCACCTGACTTAAATCCAATAGAGAACTGTTGGAATTATATTAAGAACAAGCTTGCCAAATGTGATACCATAACTATTTCGAAACTCAGGAATGAAATACTGAAAATGTGGGTATCAGACATGGACTTGGAATACTTCCAGAAACTTGCCGATTCTATGCCCAAACGGTTGCAAGTGGTCACGAAGGCTCGAGGCAACATGACAAAATATTAATATGTAAGTATCAAACCCTCAATTTGTTTTATTTATGATAATAATAATGTTAAGGTAATGTATCATGTAAATAATGTTGTGAATAGGGTGGCGCCGGAGATTTTTTGCGGATACTGTATATATATATATATATATATGTATATAGGTATGTATGTTAGTAATAAAACAAGTATTTATTAGAGTATGAGAGGAGAGAGAGAGAGAGAGAGAGAGAGAGAGAGAGAGAGAGAGAGAGAGTAAGAACCATTCGCTCAGACATCTTGGTGCATAATAAAGTCTCCCCTAGCCATCCTGGACGGCTTTGGATCATAGCCATTTGGCTTAGATACCCAGCCAGTCGGTGCAGCCAGTCGTGTGGCTTAAATACCCAACCATCGTATTATTTATTAAAGGCAATAGTGGAGAGGCACATCCGTCCGCTGAAGCTTCTTGGCGCAAAATGCCGCCTTCCCTGAACTCCTAGATGGCTTCAGAACCCAGCCAGTCGTATGGGTTAGATACAAAATATGCTTTATTTATTTTCGCTTGAACGGTTTTGGCTGAGCACGCGCACACACACACACACACACACACACACACACACACTTAATACTTAATCGCCAACATTTAACTCGTGGAGATGTCGTCGGATTTCTAGTTAAAAAATGTACGAGCATATCAAGAAAGATGCCAGATTAACTTTCTTTAATACGTGGGAAAAGGAATTTTTGTTGAAAAATAAGTAAGTTACCCATAAAACTAGAATGGAACTTACTTTAAAATTATATTAATATTTTTTTAGAATCTAAGTTTATGATATTTGTGTATATTAATGCAAAAATTGTTTTTAATTTAAATTTTATTTACCATGCTCCAGTTTTTGTTTGAAAGAACAAATAGCATACTAATACGATACAACATTACACTCATAAGCGTTTTTATTTTATTACCTTATGAGAAGATTAATAGCTTGTCTATTGTCTGTTGTATTTTTTGAGACCATATTGGCCTATCAGGTGTTGGTAAGTAAAATCTGGGTGGTAGTTAAGTCGGTGTTGTAATACTGTATTACTGCTGATGGGTGTGGCTCCTAAAGGCTATACTTAGACGATGATGTAGCCCCCATCTCGGTTTCGTGCTGCTCATGGGTGTAGCTCCTAAAGTCTATACTTAGACGATTGATGCGCCGTTGTTGGTGACTGCTAAGGTTCATAATGAATTGGAACTTTCCTGGTGGTAGGTAAAGCCCGTAAGTCGGTGTTGAAATTTTGGCTGTGGTTGTGGGGCTGAAGTGGGATGGTGATGGGTGAGCTGCGCTGATCTATTCTGATGTGGTGTGGTATTACGGGTAAGTGTGTGTATGTGTGTGTGCTCACCCAAAACCGTTCAAGCGAAAATAAATAAAGCATATTGTGTATCTAACCCATACGACTGGCTGTGCGATTGGCTGGGTTCTGAAGCTATTCAGGGAGTTCAGTGAAGGGGGCATTTTGCGCCAAGAAGCTCCAGCGGACGGATGTACCACTCCAACCATGCCTTTAACAGAGTACGATGGCTGGGTAATTGGGTGGTCCAAGATAGTATAGTAAACTTCAAACTTTAAAATGTCACTCTCCTGAAGGCTGCTCTTGTTACAATATGCAACAGTAACACTCACACAAATTTTGAGCAAATTGGAGCAGGTTTAGAGGTCGCTACAAATTGAACATTTTTCATACTAGAATTATATTGGTTTGGGTAATTCTTGTGTATGTGTGTAAGTATGTGTGATATGTTCGAGTATGTGTGCGTAATATATATATATATACTAGGGGCACTCAGTATATTTTGCCCCACCCTTTTTTCTTTGCTAAATAATAGGCCATGGGGCTGAAATGTCTTTTCGGCCGTAAGTGTGAACTTTCTGCGATTCACATAACCGGATTTTTCCAGTTTGAACCTCCTCTTCTTCTATAGAACCGCTTTTAAACGCCCTTCTATAAAACCAATGGTTAACGCAGTTTCGAAAATGGCGTCTGACAGTGATGTGCGCCGTAGACAGAGAGCTCTTATCGAGTTCTTAACCGCAGAGAAGGAAACAGTTAGAAATATTCACAAACGACTACAAAACGTTTACGGAGATGCTGTTGTTGATCGAAGCACAGTTGGACGCTGTTCTAAACGTGTGAGATCATCGGAGAGAGGGAGAGCCAGCCTCAACGATGAGCCACGCAGCGGTCGACCGGCATCGGCTGTGATATTTCACACTGTACAACGTGCTAAGAGCATCATTCGATCAAATCGGCGCGTCACATACAAGGAGCTATCACGGGAGCTAGGAATTAGTGAAGGAAGTGTGAATACGATAATTCAGCAACTGGGATACTTAAAAGTGTGTTCACGGTTTGTTTCTCGCCAACTGACTGAAGATCACAAAGCTCAAAGAAAAGAAACTGCTTCTGAGTCGTTGGTTCGATACGAGACAGAAGGGAGAGCTTCCTTTCACGAAATGTGACTGGGGATGAGACTTGGGTACACCACTTTGAGCCTGAAACAAAACCCCAATCCATGGAGTGGCATCACGCAGACTCCGCACCCAAGAAAAAGTTCAAAATGGCTCCCTCTGCAGGAAAGGTTATGGCCACCATCATCTGGGACATGAAAGGGGTGATTCTGGTAGATATTATGAAGAAAGGACAAACAATCAACTCAGAGGCATATATTCCTACCCTACAGAAACTCCAGAGACGTATAAAGCGAGTTTCACCGGAGAGAAAACTGGAAGACGTCCTTCTTTTGCCCGATAGCGCAAGACCACACAACAGTTTGCAAACAAGAAAGGCCATCACAAAAATGCGCTTGACTGTGTTACCCCACCCTCCATACAGCCCGGATCTGGCACCTTCAGACTTCCATTTGTTTGAGCCAATGAAGGATGCTATTCGTGGAAGAAAGTTTCAGAGTGACGATGAAGTTGTTGAGGAGGTTAAGAGGTAGCTCCAGCGGAACCCAGCGACTTTTACCAGCAAGGAATAAAGGTCCTTGTTTCGAGGTGGAGGAAAGCCGTAGAAAAGGAAGGAGACTATGTGGAAAAATAAAAACTTGTAAAAAAGGTATGTAACTACTTGTGTACAAAATTTCTAGAAGTTACAAAGAAACTTGGAAAGAAAAAAAAGGTGGGGAAAAATATATTGAGTGGCCCTTGTATATATAGGTTACGAGAGATAGCTGCAAAGAATACACAATATACAAATTATACATGTACAAAACCCACATATTAATTCGTCTTGCGTTGAGTGACTTTGAATCAAGCAGTGACTTGATTCACCCTGAGTTTTCAGATCTTGACAAGCAAAGGCTGGGAATGTGGGGGCCTCTTAATGCATTGTGTAGTAGGCAGCTGTATGATGTGGGTGAAATATTGATTTCGTGATAAAGCAGAAATAAACTTTGTATATGTGGACCGCATCGCAATCGTTGTTTCGGGAGGAGGAGCAGATGTTGGATGAGTGGGGCTTGAGAAACCAATAGCAGGGGCTTGTATTTGATACAACAGCATCAAATACTGGGCTGATGTCTGGAGCTTGTATCCTGATAGAGAGAGCTGTAGGTCGCTCTCTGACATCGATAGCATGTCGTCTTCATGTGTATGAAGTCGTTTTGGCTAACGTACTTTCTAGTATTCTTGAACCTTCAAAAGGACCACAAGTCTCATTGTTTAAGCGATTCATGGCACAATGGCCAGATATCAATAAAGAAAACTTTATATCAGCAGGAATGAAACTTTTTGAAGGAAACTTGTGGGAACTTTGTCAAGAGATGATACAGTACATCTCCGACGCTCTTCAGAACAGCAGCTTCTCAAGAAATGACTACAGTGAATTCCTCCATCTTTCTCTAATTTTTCTGGGAGGAAGTTTGCCTAAGAAGTACAACATCAGAGCTCCAGAAGCTCTTAATCAGGCTCGCTGGATGGCAAAAGCTACCTATGCTTTGAAGATCTTTCTCTTCCAGGAGCAAATGAAACTTAGTGCTCATGAAAAAAAGGGTCTGAAAGATTTTTCTCTCTTTGTGGCACTTTTTTTATAGTAGATATTGGCATGAAGAACCCTTGGCAGTGAGGGCCCCTAGAAATGACGTAGCTTTTCTAGCAGTTACGGAGACTTATCCAAACAGGGTTTTGACTGAAATTGCACTCAAGGCATTTATCCCTTTCAAGACTGATTTAAAATTTTCTAACTAGTAAAGCAGTAATGTACCATATATGCTTTGTCCCAGGAGACTCGAAAGGGTTAAGAGATATCTCTGGTACTTCTCGGAAGAGCTGATTGGACTGTCACTTTTTTGATAATGGGCTGGACAGCAAAGTAAAAGAAAATATAATTAAAAAATTATCTCATCCTGCAAAAGTGATAGGTCTGAAGCGTCTCGATTCAAAGCTGTTCAAACCAGCAAACCCATTGGAAACTTACATCAGCGAGAAGACGGCTCAACTCTTCGATGTACTGGATAAAAAGTTAAAAACGAAAAGAAGATTGCTCAAGAGTTTCTTTCGAAACGACCAAGTGATTGGCCAAGTAACGACAACTACGAGTTGTTGAAAGAAAGAGCATTGAAGATGAAGGTTGTCAATGACTCTGCAGAGAGAGCGATTGCTCTTATTCAACGGTACAATACAACGCTTACCAAAGATGAGCAGCAAAAACGATTCCTTCTCCGCATTGTTGAGACCCATCGAAGAACGTTTCCTACCCCCTCTAAAGCGTCTTTACAGAATTACAAGCCATTTGCATGTTCTTTTGTCAAATTTCGTTATTTTTTTTCATTTAAGAGAAAAATATTCATTTTATAACGACCTCTAAATATAATCAGAATGAGTTCATTTTTTGTTGCAATAATCCTTTATTGATTTTAAACAAGGGCAGCCTTGAGGAAGTACAAAACTAAAACTTTTATTTCTTGGACCACCTTACTGGGTATCTAAGCCACACGACTGGCTGTACCGACTGGCTGGGTATCTAAGCCACACGACTGGCAGTACCGCCTGGCTGAGTATCTAAGCCACACGACTGGCAGTTCTGACTGGTTGGGGATATAAGCTAAATGGCTATGATCCAAAGCCGTCCAGGATGGCTAGGGGAGCCTTCATTATGCACCAAAATGTTTGAGCGAATGGGTCTTCCTCTCTCTCTCCTCTTATGCTCTAATAAATACTTGTTTTATTACCCTTTCAATATATACACACTAATGTACATCCATATATATATATATATATATATATATATATATATATATATATATATACACACATCACAAATTAAACTTGCATGGAGACGCACAAACATCCATATACGTACATGTAAACACAAACATTCATATATGTTAGGTTAGGTTACCCCACACTCTCCCCTTGTTAGGTCTATCCCCGACATCCAGTCATGCATACGCCCTCCAAACCCCTCCCCCCTTCGTGCAGCGGCTGTTGCAATTATTGGTCATGTTGCATTGCAATTGCATTTGCACTCGACATTTTTGCGGGGATACTACTTCGAACCACTACAGTACAAAGGCATTCTTATTCTAACTCTTTGAAATGGTTCATACAAGATTTGTTCTATCATCTCCTTCAAGCTGAATCAGAATTTCTTAAAAAAATTTACTATGAGCAATGGTTTTCCTTCCAAACTTATTTACAGCGTCATAAAGAAATTTATTGACTGAAATTTTTTAAATAAAACTGAAGTCGTTTTAACTATGGTATAGAAGAAATGTGCATATTTTAAACTTTTCTATTGTGCACCTAAGAGCCTTATATTAAATAGAAAAATTAATAAGCTAATCCATAGATTTTATCCACAAATTGATATTAAATATATTTTCACTTTAGAGCGAACATTACACTCCTTTTATAAATTTAAAGATAAAATTCCATATCCCCTGTGCTCATCGATCACAGGGATCACATGTGACGATTACATATCGTCGTATGTTAGCATAACTACACGCCAACTCCAAGTTTGTATCGTACAGGGGTATTAGCAGTCGCACTAACAATAGGTTTACCAACCCTTCACAATCACATATACGTTTCCACTCCCATCAGTTAGACTACCCAGTTAGGTCTAATAACTTTTCAAGAATTGCAAAAGTTAATCATTGTTCCCCCTTTCATCTCAGCATCCTTCAGTAACTCTTACCAACCAACCAATTTAACACGTCCTTCAGCCAGTTATATCTATCAAAGTTTCAGTCGGAAGTTCACCCGCAAGACATACTGTAGGGCCTTCCGGGTTGTTCCCAGGAGTTAGGTGAAAGACTTCACTCCAAGTTATATCCATCATTTTTGTTCTTCATACTATGTTGTGTGTGTGATCAAGTAAAATGTATGTAATTTATTTCCCTAAAGGTTTTCATATATTTTAAGATTTTACATTTTACCTTGTTCATATATTATTCTTACCTCTTAAATTATTTTTAAAAATGTTAATTACTTAAACTTTTTGTCTATCCTGGCAAGGGTAAGCCCCATTTTCAGGTTTCACTTATAATATTTTATTCTTGTTTTTATCGCATAATTCTAACTTTAAATTTATAGAAGAATTGTATAATTGTTTGGTTAATATTGGTTATTTCACCCAGTCATACCCAGTTAAAACAATGGTTATTATTGAATGTTTCACCAACAGTGACCTTGAAGGCGTAACCATAATTTCTTAGGGTATTTTACTGTGTTTTGTTCGAATCTGCAATCCGTATGTTGCGCAAATGCTTATTAAGAAAGTTATAAATAGTAGAAAAATTATAGGTTCCGTATGACGATATACCTACATTGGCCAATTAGAGCACGGCATGCATAAACGTCATTGTCATGTGATATTCCCGCGCAGGTTCGGTAGCTGAAATTTGAATTCAACAGTCGCTTTAGGATGTTTGTTTGTGGTGGGAGAGCTCCCATTCCGAGTGGGACGTCATCTAGGCCTAGGTTTGGTTAAGGGTATTACTTACCTTTCTGGGTCCCGAATTCATTATAGGGTACGCAGGCACGGTTAGGTTAATTAAATGCCTGGTTAGGTTAATTAAATGCCTGGTTAGGTTAATTGAATGCCTGGTTAGGTCAACTGTATGCCCGGTTAGGTCAAATGTGTAGTTTTCGAGATATCTTCACCTAAAGATAGGTGAAGACATCTCGAAAACTACGCATTTGCACAGGAAATGGATATCACATTTGTGCAAAACAAATCAAAATTGACCAGAAAAATTTGTTCTCGTTAAAAAACCTGACTGGGTGTAATAACCAATTTGGGATCCCCAGTCACCCCAGCCTTCTTTAGTTAGCTTTTTATTAGGCTAACTAACGAAAATATAACGACCTACCTAACCAATCGTCAAGGGCCTACAGTTGACCTAACTTCTGGTTGAGGTTAGGTCGTAATATTTTCGTTAGTTAGCCTTATAAAGCTAACTAAAGAAGGCTGGCAGTGGCTTTCTTTCATTGATCCCCAATTTGGATCACCTGAAGCTCAGGACCCCATCTTTCTTTAGTTAGCCTTATAAGGCTAACTAACGAAGGCTGGGGGCCCTGATCTTCAGGTGATCCACCAATTTTTACCAATTGTTTTAATTTTATAGTATTTATGATTTTTCAATATTTAAAATAGTTATAACTATAGTTATAACTATTATAACTATTAAAAATAGTTCTAACCTACAGCTTAATGTGGAATCCTAGCGACGACCCACCACAAGTGGTCAGAAATTACAAAGTCCTCACCCGGACTCGATCAGCAACTCAGCGTCTTCACCACTAGATTATCCAGAATACCAATTTTTATTCTTTCGTATAAAAGGATGAACAGCTGGGTGAGCTGAGCGCCGCCTGCCAATCGGTGGTGAATTGTAGTCAGTGATGCTAACTTGCCACATAATCCTTAGTAAATCATTCTTTTAATTTGACAAATCAAATTAAAAATTTTCGATACTGCATTTTCCGACTTGTTTCACGAGTTTAAGCGTAACTAATTCTGATGTTAATTTCGAACGCCGGCATTAGCCTTCATGAAGCATTGCTGCAAATCCAAAAACTTTTAAAAATAACACTACGACAAACCTCGTACATCAATCACACGTCGCAGAGCCGTTATATTACGTTAACAAAAATTAATTTAATTTACAATGAAATTAACTTTTTGGTTAACATTAAAAATCGATTATATATATATATATATATATATATTATATATTTGTATGTATAGACGAACAATATTTTCCTGTCTAACGAAAACGCTACTGTTATTTCATTGAACACTAAGATTTGGAATGGCCAGACCCTGTAGCTCTATGGATAACATCGTTTCCTTTTAAGCGAAATGAAGACATTGAGGTTGGGAGTTCGATTCCCGATGGTGCTAGTAATAATAATCGGGAGGTTAGCGCAATGGGGTGGATTAGTTAGCCTGAGTATTGTGGAGGTTTCTGGCCCTCTTTACTGATTATTAAGATTATGAATGTACATTCAAAAATTTTGCTACATCAGTGTCACTTCATTATTATTAAAACTGTTTTAATGTTAAATATACTCTGTATGAAGACATGGAGACGTTAAAATATATAAATAAATACTATCTCCTGGTGCCCCAAGGCCTGTTAACGAGGGTCAAGTTCCCGGACTTGGACCCCCTAGAAAAACTGGAGTAGAGCTACTTGCTCTCGGGTGATTAGGTCTGTCACATCAGTGTGGCTCATTTACCCTAACCGAAGTTGGTACCTGTTTATCTAACAACCAAAGGAAAGATAAACAGCTGGATGGGCTGTGCCCGTCTTCCGCTTTTTCACAGAAATCGAACCTGAACCGAGGGATTCGTATAGTCAGCGATACTACCCATTACACTACCGAGGAGCATATCATAACGTTAACATATAACGTTAACATTTGTTGGCAGTTGTATTTAACCTAAACATCTGTACAAAATTTTAAACTTATTTTGTTTAACATAGTTTACATTTGAAATGTTTCTTTTTAAATTTTATTTTCTATCTTAAAACATTTCTAAATAACTATGTTTACATGTTTAGGATTTGAATTAAAATATGATTCTGCACATGTTTAGAAATTCAGTGTGTTACCGATACAATAGTGTTACCTCTGGTATCAAACGATAAAAGTCTGCAATACATGGCGTTAAGACAAACACAATGAAGGCGTTCAAAATAATGCAGGAAAAATATTTCTGAATGCGCATTTGCAGTTTTTTTTTTTTTAAGAACACTACGTATTGCTTTTTCTCTGAATGGAAATATGATACTTTAAAAGTTTCTTGAAACTGCTCCTTTTGCGCAAGTACAATTTGCATGGAGGTATGTATACTACGTATATACAGGGTGTTTATAAAGTCCCTATCTATTTCAGTGAAAACGTAGCAAAAAGGGTAAAATTCAATAACAATATAATAGAAGAAATACATTTAATGAATATTTGGATCTTTTCCGTTTGGGGGCAGCAGCGAATTTTAATGAAAAACGGTATACTAATGTAGTTTTGGTCACTGATTTCAAAAATAACTTTCTCTTTTTGGAGAAATGAAAAACAAACATGTTAGAGCACTTTAAATAATTAATGTGTTTTCAACGAAAATATCATGACAACCTAACCAATCATCAAGGGCGTACAGTTGACCTAAGCGGGCATTCACTTGACCTACCTGGGCATTAATTGATTTTTTGCTACTTTTACAGATCTGCCGGAATCCTTCAAAAAATGTATTCTTCGTAAAATTGCACTTTTTACCGTTTGACCGACGCTTTTGGCAACGAAAGAACTGGGTATTTTTATCAAAGGAACTCACTTTCCCACACTTAGAGCACTTTTTCATAAACAGTAGCAGTTTGTGACTGGCTAAATTTAACACAATCCTCTAACTAGTTTAAGCTAGTTAAAACACATTAATTATTTAAAGTGCTCTAACATGTTTGTTTTTCATTTCTCCAAAAAAAGTTATTTTTGAAATCAGTGACGAAAACTACATTAGTATACCGATTTTCATTAAAATTCGCTGCTAGCCCCCAAACGGAAAAGACCCGAATATTTAAGCATATGATTCTACTGCTGTTACGATACGAGCACGTAAATTTTGCAGATCTGTAACCCTCGTTTGATAGACGTTTGATATGATAAAGTCCCATGCAAAGAAATCAAAGGGCGTTAGGTCAGGAGATCGAGCTGCCCAGGGCCTGTTTCCTCTATGTCCGATCCACCGATTTGGAAATCGTTCATTTAGGTACTCCCGAACAATGTTTGCGTAATGACAAGGTGCCCTATCTTGTTGAAAGACGGTGTTTAAAATGCCATCTGAATGAAACTGGGACACTTACGTGCTCTTATCGTAACAGCAGTTACAAAAATAACCCCTGTCATGCTCCAAAATGTGTCCCGTAATGCTGCTGACAGATTCGAACTTTGTAGAGATACTGATGGTGCTCATGTAGAATCATATGCTTACGTATTCATTAAATGTATGCCTTCCATTATATTGTTATTGAATTTTACCCTTTTTGCTACGTTTTCACTGAAATAGATAGGGACTTTATAAACACCCTGCACTTACCCATATCTAGTCAAGCCACGCCTATACAAAATATCATACACTTTTGTCAAATCGACGAAAAAAATAGCGAGACCATAAATTTACAATAAAAAAAAATCAATTCTGAGCTTCACATTCAAAACCAGTGAGACCGAAGTTGTGAAGTGAAACTGCAGTCGGTATTTCTGCGGTTCGTTAGCTTAAAGCAAATGTTAAGATCTCGCTAGCTTAAAAATTTCTGTTCAAAATTGTTTGTATGAGATTATTTACATGTTATAATTGTGAGCGTGACTGACAAGATAAAGATAAGTTTTGATATACAGTAATTTCAAATTTATTACTACCTATATTATAATTAGATCTCTAATGTGCGAAAGTACGGCCATATTTTAATTTCTGTAAAAGTGTTTATAAGAACGTGTCTCAGTATATATACATATATATATATATATATTAGTGATGGACCGGATATCCGCATGATTTTTAACATCCGCATTAGCACTTCTGACTGCGGATATTACCTCTAATAAATTATGCAATTTACAATTAAATTAGCTTATAAAGTAGCTTATAAGGCCCAGTCATGCACATTTCATGTAAAATATTAATTATATTATTAATGAACAAACAAATATATAAACCTCAAAATATAAATACGTGGTAACACAGAAAATTGAATGAAACTTTTCATTGAATTTTCTGTGGCTGAAACTCTTGAGAAAGTTATTATTTTTTTCATAATGAAAATATTAATTTTAAATTCTTATGCATTGCCTGCCATAATTGTAATATCACGAAATTTGAAAAATTGTCGTATATTCATAATTCTATATTATATTGATAGATTAACTAAATATCCACCTCCGCAGATGTTGAAAAACTGACATCCGGTCCACCACTAATTTTATATATATATATATATATATATATATATATAAGTAATATAAGCACATTTTTTTGAATGAAATTTATCACGTAAGACTATGTATTTTAATTTTTATTTTAACCCTTTAATTTAACCTTTTGAACGCATAACTTTGCAAAGAACATTCCAATACGAAACTGCCTTGCATACTTAACCGTTTGTCCGCCTGCCAACTATCAAGTTTTTTAACTTTTCTTCTCGTAAACTTGCCAAACCTTGCCCGCTTTCCTAGTTACCTGTTTCCCCCATACTGGACTAACCGCATCTACTTGCCTACTCGCTCGCTCATCTGCCGCTTTTCCGCCGTGTTCAGAGGCAGTAGGTAATAATTAAGTGATTGAGTTAATTTATGGTGGAAAAACGTGATCCGGGAAAGAGCGGAAATTTCGCCGATAACTTCTTCCTAGAAGAGGAAATCCAGGAAGAAGATTCTGCCTTAAGGCAACGTAAACGAACGCTTAAATCGCCCATTCATCTTGGTGGATTAAATGATACTCGATCTTTTATAAGAGCATTCGGGAAAGAAGGAGAAAAGTCCGCGCGAAACAAACTATTGGCTTTTAAAGAAAGCGCCATTAAAGTATACTTATACAAGCACGCGTTACTATGTATAAATTTTAGCTATGTATAATTTACTGATTTTGCAACTCAGTAATACAGTTCGTTATTTGAGAATCGAATCGTCGTTAAATAACGGCACGAAATCTGCATTTACAGAGGGTTGACAATAATAAATAGACACCATGATGATTGTCTTCAAGAAAGTATGTCAAAGCTCATCAATGGGATTCCAGAACTTGTCAACTTTACATAATGGAAAGGGGAAATTAACACGATTCTAAATATATTGATTCGATAAATCTCTTATTATTTATTGATTTTTATTATTTGTCAAGCCTCTGCGCACTCACGCACATGAAACCGTTTATATACAGTATAACTTGGCAGTTATTATGTTCTTTCCTTATGCAAATGGATTCGGCGCAGCCAAATTTGTTTACATCCATTAATGAAAACATTCAAATTCAAAACTGTATTACATGCTGAATAACAACCGATTTTTTATATATATATATATATATGCATTTAACTGCAATGATCACGCAGTATTAAATGAATAGAAACGACATAATATTAAGGAACGTCTCTGCACACGCGGAAGAGAAATAACGAATAAATGAAAAATGAGGCGAACCGCCCGGGAATTGGTTTCTGCCCTATGTAGGAGAATTTCGATTTGTGAATGATTGAGGTCCGTGGTGTAATGGTAGCGCATCCAACCGGCAATTGGAAGGCCTTGGGTTCGATTCCCGGGCGGTTCGCCTCATTTTTCATTTATTCGTTATTTCTCTTCCGCGTGTGCAGAGACGTTCCTTAATATTATGTTTCTATTCATATATATATATATGTATATATATATATGTATATTATATATTATACTATATACTGTGTGTATATATATATATGCGCCTCGGTGGTGTAGTGGTTAGCATCGCTGACTACAAATTCATCGGCTCCGGGATCGAGACCCGGTGACGACAGTCAGCTCGCGGCAAAACCCAGTTGTTGATCTTTCCCCACAATAAAAATTGGTTGGTAGATACATGGGTATCCTGGGTAGCCTAGTGGTTAAGACGCTGCGCTGCTGATCTGGAGGTCGTGAGATCGAGTCCGGGCGAGAACTTTGTAATTTCTGACCGCCCGTAGTGAGGCGTGGTTCGGATTCCACGTTAAACTTCGTCAGAATGAACAATTCGGGCGGAAGTAAAACCAAGGTTATATATATATTATATATCCCGCAAATGAGGCAGGATGCTGCAGAGCGGTCGACCGCAGGTCGATCTTGAACTGTCGTTCAAACCGTCATAAAGTGTGTATATATATATTATATATATATATAATATATATATTCGGGTCATCAAAAAAAGAAGCCCTAATTTGAATTGCTTATATTTATTAAAGTATTTCAATTACAACACTGGTGTAATTCACTGGTGTTGTCACAACAATAATGAAGCACGGGAGATTTTATTTGTGAAAACATTTTCAATCTGTGATCCCTGTGCATCCAACACCATTTGAAAACGTCTACTGAAATTTTCCATAACCCGAGCTAGTGTTTCATCAGTGATGCTCTCCAAAGATGATGTAATTTCTGCCTTTAGTTGTTCGACCGTATGTGGATTATTCCGGTACACATTGTCGGTAACGAATCCCTATAAAAATTAATCACATGGATTCAAATCTGGTGAATACGGTGGCTAGGACCATCCAAATTCAAAGCGTCCAGGATAGCGATTTGAGATGACCCTATCATGAAAATGTTCACTAAGGAAATCAGCCCCATGTCAGTAAGGATGGAATACAACAATGAAGAAAAAGTGTATCTTGTATCGTGGGCTATTTCTTATAATAATTGTGAAGAAAGTTTGCGTTTATTTCAACAAAAATATAATAAACCACCACCAAATGCAACCATTCTTCGAAACTGGAAGCTCAAATTTTTGGAAACGGAGCCTGGTAAAAGATCGTCCAAGAAGTGGAAGGCCAGTAACGGCGACAGGAGACAACAACAAAGAAAATGTACTCGCTAGTTTCGAAGTCGATCCAACAACTTCAACGAGAAAAGTCGCAGAGGAATTGGGTATTTCCAAATTTTCATTAACAAAATTATTGAAATCACAATGGCACCATGATTACAAAACTATTTACTCTCATCTCATACACGACGATGATTCTGATAGACAGCTGCAGTTTGCTGAAACAATAAGACAAAAGTTCAACACTGATTCGGATTTCGTTCGAGGATCAAATTTTCAGATGAATGTGTGTTCGGTTTAACAAGTAAAGGAAACAAACACAACGCTAACTTCTGGCCGAAAAAAAGTTCCCAAAATACGATTGAGTAACAATTTGGGGGTACATTGGTTACTGAGGACTCGTTTCCTTTGACATATTGAGAGATACGATGGATGGAAAATGCTATTGCCAGGTATTGAGAGACAAAGTTTTGCCACAGTTTACTAATGGCGTTGGAAGGAATTGGCTTTACAACATGATGGAGCGCCGCCATATTACTCTACAGCTGCCCGTGAGATTCTGGATACGAAACTTGAAGGAAGATGGCTTGGCCGCCGAGGTCCCATCGATTGGCCAGCCAGATCACTTGATTTAACCTGATGTGATTCCTGGCTTTGGGTTTATTTGTGTGACAAACTCTACACTCCTGGTTTCATCTATCCAAATGTGAATGCCTTTGGCCGCAGAATAGATGAACATCTGAAAAGGATCCCACTCGATATGTTCAGAAAAACAATGAACAGTTTCAGAGAGAATCCACAAATGTATCATAGAGGATGGAGAACGCTTTGAATATAAAATTAGAATTTAACGAAATATTTGTATGAATAAAATTCTTATAGACTTTTTGTTTGATTTGTTTCATCATTTGAACAATCTGTATAATGTTGTTAACTAAATAGTTGTATGTATACTAGGGTGGTCCTCCCTTATAGAGGCGATATTTTTTTTTGGTAATTTACATGCTCCCACCCAATAAAGTTGTTCCACTTAATAAGAAAATAATTCTGCTTCAATTTGAGCTCGATCGGATAATAATTAGAGGTGGATGTTGAACCTTGAAGTTACCACAAAACTGCCCGTGAGTCCCCCCCCCCCATTACGATGGGTATTACCCGCTCAAGGCGGGGGTTTTCTATTGACCCCCTGAACAATCTCATTTGGCCCCCAGGGATCCATGGATCACCACTTGGGAACCACTGATATAATGTGTAGTTAAAAGATTTTTATTTTGCATATATATTTTAAATTATAAGCGTTATACATAACACTGATGACGTACTATTTTGAATCGTCATGGCTGGCAAGACCACTCACTGTAGCTCACTGTTTAAGATCTTAGTAGGTTCAGGATATTTCTTCCTGTGTTGCTCCACGACTTTCAATATACTGAAGTTGTTCTTCATTCTTAGTGTGTTTTCACTATAATCCTGGATAAGTGCAATCCCGCGTTCGGCATTGTCGTTCACGACCTTGATGTTTTCAACTTTCCGAAGAGCCTCTTGAAACTCATCATCTGAGTCCCATGTTGACGGGTCTTTTTGCATAATGCAGTATTGATATTGAGGGCCCGTATAAGCTTGAAAGAGTTTCTCGTGCTCAAGGAATCCAGTGTTGGGAGATGATCTTGACGAAGGCTCACACGTTTAGGACATTTTAGGCTGCCTTCTGTCTCATTAATTCCCTTTACAATTAATCTTTTTGTGTCTACTGATACAGAAGCATCAAACAGTGCCAATCCCACCATTTCCTCAGATAGGTACCACAAGTGGCCAGCAAATTTAGATGCTGCAGATTTTGCCCATTTTAAGGATTTCGTTCAAAATTTAAAGTTTGACAGCTACCCCTAAATATTATCGGATCTGGTAAAAACTGTGCCAAAATAATTTTTTTATGAAGTGGAACTACTTTATCGGGTGGGAGCAGTAAAAATAAAAAATTCGTTTTTGAGGACCACTCCTTAAAGACTTTTCGCCCACCCTCTATGTGTATGTATATATATATATATATATATATATATATATATATATGTGTGTGTGTGTATATATACATATATATATATATATATATATACAGGGTGGGCCGTAAGTTTCCATACATAGGAAAAATAAACATTTTTTTTGGACAACCATTTTTATTTATATAATATGCTCTACATGGTTGCCATTGTTTTGAAAACACATTTCAATACGTGTTCCCCACTGTTGATGAACACGCATTAGCACAGTTGACGTTATGCTTGTAATGGCGTTGGTGATACGTTCCTTTAGATGATTTATGTCTCGTATCTTTTCCTGATACACCATGGCCTTCAAGTGCCCCCAAAGATAGAAATCAAGGGGGGTGAGATCTGGGGATCTGGGAGGCCACTCCACAGGACCACGCCGACCAATCCAAGCATCCGGAAACTGCTGCTGATCCAAATACCGACGCACGTGAAGACCATAATGAGGTGGAGCTCCATCTTGCTGGAAGTAAACTGGGAAGTTACCTTCCTCGTTTAGCAGGGATGGGAAAATCTCTTCTTGCAACATGTTAAGATACCTTTCGGCATTAAGATTTCCACTGACAAAAATTGGTCCAATAATTCTGTCACCCCATATCCCAGCCCACACCATCACTTTACCGGCACCTTGCATCTTCGTCGGACTCAGCCAGTTAGGGTTAGCATTACTCCAATAACGTATGTTTTGCCGATTAACCTCTCCATTGACGTAAAATTTGCTTCATCAGTAAACAAGATCTTACGTCAAACGCATATTCTTAGGGTATCTGAAACATAAAAACAAACGTTTAATTTTTCCTATGTATGGAAACTTACGGCCCACCCTGTATATATATATAGAGAGAGAGAGAGAGAGAGAGCTGAAGGAAAAAAATTTGGCGTCCCTGCCGATCTTTATATATATTTATATATAGATATATTTATCTGAAGTAAATGGAGGCAAAAAATTTAGAAGTGCACTTTTCTCTCTTTCACCGATACGAATTCGTTGATTAGATTCTGATAGTCGAGGTAACCAGCCACAGCGTACTCAATAGCAATAATGGCTAGATCGGACAGGCGCTCCTGATCCATATTTGATCTTAATAGGTACTGATTAATTTCAGCTTGCTGAAGCAGCGTTCATTTCGCGACGGTAACGGAGAGTGTAAGCAAAATGCTCAAAGCAACTTCGAGGTTGGAATGAATTAGGGAAAAATTTTAAAACATTTTCAGAATACCCAAAAGTGTACATATTTTTAGATTTGGTTCTGAAAAAACTACTTGGAATTTGGGAAAAGATGGTAAACTAATTTGTATTAATATGTTAAATGATTTGTATAAGATCTATAAATATTTAAAAGGTGACAACTCTCCGTATGTGGCATTATAAAATGTTTGATATTCAACTACCATCATGATCTATTCTCCCTTTCATTTGGCACCAATATCGCGTAGCAGTTGCTACATTTTCAATTTTTGCACCTGTTTCTGCGTTTCTAACTACTGTAATTTCAATGCTTTTTTATAAACAATTACGTTAAAATATTTTTTTTGTGCTTTTATTTCGATGATCATGGTAGCCATCTTGATTTTTAAGACTTTCGTTGTGATTAAAATATATTCAGTGTAGTTTTAATACTGGAATTTTTCCACATAGTTCGCACAAAAGGAAAACTATAATCTAAATAAATGCAAAAAACTTCACTTTTTTCTACGTGAAGGTCAAAATATGATAATAAAAACCCACTCTAATAGACAGAGTTTATTTCCACAACAGTTTCGATGCCCACTGGCATCCTCTTCGGGTGGATACAGAAAAACGAATGAACCAAAAACAAGAGGGAAAACAGTCCAGGGACCATTAAGAAATTCGAACCTAGGTTAGATCCCGTTCTCCCCACACTGGAATGGCATTTTTTATTTTTTTTTAATTAAAGGGACCCCCTTATAAGTACATTCGCACAAATTTAAAATTATCTTCTTGTTCTATACATACAGATTCTATTATTTTTTTACATAATTATTACATTTATTATTAAATTTATTACATTTAATATTGCATTATTATTTATTACAGAAATTATAAATTTATTATTACATTGATTATTACATTGTTGTTTATTATACAGAAATTATAAACCGAAAAACGAATGAAAAAGGCGAGAAGGAAACAATCCAGAGACCATTAAGAAATTCGCACCTAGGCTAGATCCCGTTCCCCCGACCCCAGAAGGGCATTTTTTTTATTAAAGGGTCCCGCTTATAAGTACATTCGCACAAATTAAAACGTTGCAATTACAACGTTGCAAAACAGGAACAAGCCCGTGTCTACAAAATTCCCTGTAAAAGTTATGATTTAGTATACGTAGGAGAAACTGGAAAAAATATTGAAACCCGTATTAAAGAACACAAATATGCCTTCAGAAGTTGTAATACGAATAATGCCATTTTTATCACGCCAGCCAAAATAATCATGCTATAGATTGGGAATCAAGTAAGGTACTTTATAAATGTAATAATTATGTCAAAAGAAAAATAATAGAATCGGTATGTATAGAAAAAGAAGCTAATTTTAATTTGTGCGAAGGTACTTATAAGTTGGACCCTTTAATGAGATTCTTGGTAAAAAAATCCCTTACGGCGTCGGGTGAACGGGTTCTAACCTAAGTGTTAATTTCTTAAATGTCTCTGGATTGTTTCCTTACTCGCTTTTGGTTCATTCGTTCTTTTTTTTTTTTTCGGTAAAATGTAAATGGAATAATAAACGTAAATGTAATAATGGAAGTAATAATTGTGGAAATAAATGTAAATGCAATAAATGTAATAATAAAGGTAATAAAATGAATGTAATAATTAGTGTAAAGGTAGTAATAATAAATGTTAAAAAAACGTAAATGCAATAATAAATGCAGTAATCATGTCAACATAATAGAATCTGTATGTATACAACAAGAAGATAGTTTTAATTTGTGCGAATGTACTTATAAGCGGGACCCTTTAATACAAAAAAATGCCCTTCTGGTGTCTGGGGAACGGGATCTAGCCTAGGTGCGAATTTCTTAATGGTCCCTGAATTGTTTCCTTCTCGCCTTTTCATTCGTTTTTCGGTTTATAATTTCTGTATAAAACAACAATGTAATAATCAATGTAATAATAAATTTATAATTTCTGTAATAAATAATAATGCAATATTAAATGTAATAAATTTAATAATAAATGTATAATTATGTAAAAAAATAATAGAATCTGTATGTATAGAACAAGAAGATAGTTTTAAATTTGTGCGAATGTACTTATAAGCGGGTCCCTTTAATTTAAAAAAAAAAAATAAAAAATGCCCTTCCAGTGTGGGGAGAACGGGATCTAACCTAGGTGCGAATTTCTTAATGGTCCCTGGACTGTTTTCCCTCTTGTTTTTGGTTCATTCGTTTTTCTGTATCCACCCGAAGAGGATGCCAGTGGGCATCGAAACTGTTGTGGAAATAAACTCTGTCTATTAGAGTAGGTTTTTATTATCATATAATCTAAATGTAAAAGTATAGTAGATGACCTGTATATATAGTTACTGTATATTTTACGATGTTTTAAGGTTTTCCCAATTTGGTGTCCCCTTAGAATTAAGCCCTGGGCGGCCGCCCTTCTCGCCCTCCATGCTACGACTATATATATATAATAGATATATATATATATACAGGGCGTCCCAAACAAATGTATACACACTTTAAATACTTATAAAGGCAGTGTTTATTAAAATACATTTCATTTTCAAAATGTAATAGAATCTACAGACATTATTTAATTGTTTTGTCAACGCCTGTTTTCAAACGGACGTCCGTTCTGGTCCAAGCACTGCTGATAACGCGAAGCAATGGAATCGCAAACATCACGAAACATTTCGTTTGGTATTTGTGTGCATTCTCGTTCAAAGGCTGCTCTCAATTCAGCGACTGTTGCAGGTTTTATAGCGTAGACTTTGTCTTTTAAGTATCCCCATAAAAAAAGTCTAATGGTGTGAGGTCTGGTGAACGCGGAGGGTATTCTACGAAACCCCTTCGTCCAATCCATATCCACATCGTGCCAAGTACCACTCGCAATACTCCACTCTTCGGTCCGGATCATCTTCATTAATAGCATGGACTAATCTTGGAATGTAACTTTTCCATTGACAGCGCTTCAAAATGCGTTGGACAGACGATCTGAAATTCCTACCTCACGACTCGCTTGCCGCACAGATTTTCTTGGACTTTGGTGATACGTTTCCAGTACTCTTTCTTGCTTTGTGGGGCTTGTCGATGTCCGTGGTCTTCCGGAACGCTTCTTGTGGACATTCTGAACAGTTCCATCGGCTTCAAACTTATCTCTAATTCGAGTGATGGTAAGTCGCGTTGGTGGATCTGTTTGAAACTCCCTCCTAAACTGTCTTTGCACTTCAACTGCGTTTTCACACTTCCAGTAGCATTTTAGAATGAATTTCCTTTGTTCAAAGCTTAGTCTGACTGCCATTATTAATTCTAATGGGTTTAACTTGGAAAGAAAGAAACATCAATTGAGTATCAGCTGTTAAAGTGTGTATACATTTTTTTGGGACGCCCTGTATATATATATATATATTTTTTTTAATTTTAATCCGATATATATATATATATATATATATATATATATATATATATATATATATATACTAGTGTAAAACATTAAAAACATCAATATTAGAAAATCCAGTGATTTTTCATTTTCATTACAAAAGAACCCTAAATTAGTGACCGATTTCGACAAATGTGTTATTAATTTCTCCATTTATTAATGAAGAAAATAAGGAAAGCACAAAATATTTGAAGTAACGAGTATGGAGAATACCTGACTTGAGAATATGTGAATATTTAAATATATGAAAGTGGTATTTGCATGTTTTTGTTAAAGTCGATTATTATCATGTTATGTAAATATTAGTACGCAATTATTGTTATGTTATATTTCTTTACCTTTATATAACTGCGTTGGGGTTGACTAGTGGTGAGACGCGCAACTGTTTATCTGAAGGCTTGCATTCGAGTCGCAATTGGAACTTCAGTTTTCGTCTTTTAAATTGTTTCTTTGATATTTCCTTGGTGGGTAACGGTTCCGATCCCGCGTAAAGCTGTAGGTCCCCTCCATCGTATGACTTAAGATATTACGAACGAGGTCAACAGCCCAAACCTTTATTATTTACGTGTAAAAATGGCCCTAAATGGCTTCAATGAGACTGGTAAAAATAAACATTGCAATTTGGAGAGTGCAAAGAGCCATTAAGCTCGCAAGTTCCCTATAATTCCTTTCTTAAAGGGCATCTTTACCTTGCCTGTATCTTCCGCTTCATAAATGCGTATCAACTTGAATAAAGATTGATAATGATAAGGGAAGGAGGAACCAAAGATAGCGATCTCAATAAATTCAAGCTTCGCCTTTCATTGAACAAACTCTCAAATCATCGACAACACACTGTATAATTACACTCATCTTATCTCTATTACACTAAACTGAAAGTCAGATTTGTTTGTCGGGTCAGTTCAGGCCTGGAAGTTTTAGTGCACATTTTTTCTCGAGAGAAGTACAGCATTTGTACAGTATTTAACAATGCGGTTTTCAGTGCAGCAACTTATGGGACTACTTTCAAATGACTTACCCTGAATATGCGAGTATATATTGTCCCAGAATGAGTGACCACCTTTTCCACAGTGCTAACAAAACAATGAAACCATAATTCCAAGGATCACTACTAAATGACACAGAATCATATTAAAACCCTCTATATTGTCCTTAAAATGAGAGAGAGTTTATTCGAATCGGATGAGTTGTCTCTTTACAAACTTATCTTAAACAATAGTCGTTAAAAAATAAAGTTGACAAGAAGGGTAATTAGAGACCTAGATGTACATTAAAAAGTTTATAATGAACAAAAACAAAATAAACAAAACATTAACGCAGCAAGTGTTCAATGTGTTCTCCATTATTTTTAATAACCAATTGTAGCCTTGCGCGCCACTGGCGAGTTGCTGTAGAAAGGGTGTCTTGATCGAGTTCATTCCATGCTGTTAAAATTCACTCTCGAAGTTGTTTGAAATCTTGAATATTTTGCCCGTAAACTTTCTCAAGTATATATATATATATATATTGATAAGCGATCATAAAAATTTCAGACCTCTACATAAAATACTTTTCCACAGCTGAGGGAACAATGAAGGTATGGTGCAAAAAACGAATATCCTAAATCCTAAATGTGTATAGCTGTACCTGGCAACTATTCTAAAGACTTGTAGTTGTTTCCTTAGCCTGTGGATAATCTGTTAGTCTCTGAAAAAAGTCAGATGATATAAGCTACACCTATCTTAAATACTGTTTTATAAACTTGCCCTTCAAATTATAGTTCTAACTAACGTTGAAAAAGCGGTGATTGAAAAGTGTGTCTTGGAAAAAAATGGACTGAGGCAAGAATTTTGAGGGAATTTCCAGGAATAACTTGTAATGTTACGTCCGTGAATAGAATAATTATAAAACTTAAAGCAGCCGGTTCGACGGCACAAAAGCGTGGAAGTGGTCGGCCTGAAACAGTTTACACTCAAGACAATATAGCAATGATCGAAATGATGAGCCTATCTCAAGGGGATCGACCTGGGTCACACTGCTCTCAGAGAAAAATTGCAAGAAATTTAGGTATCAGTCGAAGTTCCATACAAAGAATGCAGAGAACGGTAGGACTTAAAGCATTTAAAAGGATCCGTGTTTCAAGACGTGACAGCAATGTAAGAGCTAAAAGAAAAATTCGTTGTAGAAAATTGCTTGTTATATTTTCGTCCAATGATGTTAAAAAAATAGTTTTTACAGATGAAAAAGATTTCACCATCGAGATTGCTCGAAACTCCCGGAACGATGTTGTTTATGGTCGGCGTAAGAAAGACATTCCTCCATCGAGACTTTACTACCAGACAAGTCGGTTTTCCAAAAAAAATCATGGTATTAGCAGTTGTATCGTGGAATGGAAAGACGAAAATTCATTTCATTTCAGAAAATAAAAAAATTAATTCAGAAACCTATGTAAATCTCTTAAAGGAGAATCTTTTGCCTGATTGTCAGCGTCTGTATTATGGAAACGATTTCATACTCCAACAAGATGGTGCTACAGCTCATACTAGCAAGTTCACACAGGATTATCTACAACAGAATGTAGTCAACTTCATTGGAAAAAACGACTGGCCCCCGCAATCACCTGATTGCATTCCCATGGATTATTGCATATGGAACACTCTAGTAGAGAAGATTTATGAAGGCCAAACAGAAAAGTTTACAGAAATGCAATTAAAGAAAAAAAAACTCGAATGTTGGGACAAAATAACATTAACAGAAATCAGAAAATATATCATGTCGTGGAAGAAAAGGTTAAGATTAGTTTGTAAGCAGGACGGCGGACATATTGATCATATTTGTTGATAAGATGTGAATAATAAAATTCTTTCAGTTTTTTTCACCATACCTCATTGTTCCCTCAGTTGTGGAAAAAGTGTTTTATGTAGAGGTCTGAAATTTTTAGGATGGCTTATCAATAGATTGAGGTAAAAGTTATGTAAATTTTGGAAGTGTGAACTGCATATTTTTGAAGTTATTGATGTTCAAATCTCAAGGCGGTTTTTTTTTGGGCCACCCGATATATTTATATATCACGACAGTATTTGTGTTTTGGGGCACTCTCTCTCTCTCTCTCTCTCTCTCTCTCTCTCTCTCTCTCTCTCTTCTCTCTCTCTCTCTCCTATATGTAAATATTGCTAAATAATTATAAAGAATCTCACTTTCCATTGTTAAATTCACAAATCTAATTTTAGACTTAAAATTTTTTAATACTCTTTAATTTTGGTCCACTTTTACCTCTCCATTTGTCCTGTAATAATTGACAAATGTAAAGAAAAAAAAAATTGCATTTTTTTTGGCCAATTTAGTTTGAACAATGATTTCTTATTTAAGTAATTGGCTGAGATAAATCATTATTTGTAAAGAAGATTACCAATATACTTTGCGAGAAGCTTATACGGAGGATTGGCAAAAGTAAAGAGACGCCTTCAGTTCTTTCATAGTTTTTGATTTGATAATAAAAGTCAATAAATAATAAGATTTATTGAATCACTATATTTAGAATCGTGTTGCTTTCCCCTTTCCATTTCTTTCCATTATGTAAAGACACACGTTCTCGCATTCCATCGATGAGCTTTGCCATTTGTTCTTGAGAACAATCACCGTGAGGTCTATTTACTTTTGTCGACACTCTGTATATGTGTACAATGGCAGAGCTAGTTGAGATTTTCAAACACACCAATAATGTTAAAAATGTAATTGGTTCATATATATACACCTTTCCTTTCAACCTTTCAATTGTTCCGTGCGATGATTCCTCATTTCACGAAGGTCAAGTTTGTCGCCCCTCCTCTCGAGTTGACCTGGTGAAGTAGCGAGTTGGTTTCTTGTACTCTCCATCTCACATAGCCAGGTACGCTCGGCTGATCGGGGATTGTTCTGAGCCAGGCGTCTAGTCTTCTTTTGAAGATATCCACCGCAACACCACTCGTGTCCATGAGGTCATTGGGCAGCTGATCAAACAGTTTTGGTCCTCTCACAACAAAACTATTTTCTTTCAGGGTTAAGGATGTTCCCTGTCTCGCCTTTCATTTGGGAACACGACACAGTCTTCCTTTTCTACTGTCCACTGTTGTTTGGGGAGTTACAGGGTTCATAGTAAGATTAGGGACTAGTTTCTCCATTATTTTCAAGTGTAAATAATGGTGTATCTCTCTCTTCTCCTTTCCAATGAATATAGGTTTAATTCGCATAACCTTTCCTAGTAATTTAGTTCTTTGCACCCATTGATCTTGGCTGTGAAACTTATCTGAATCCCTTCTAGCTGTATAATGTCTTCTTTTTTACGAGGGCCACTCAATATTTTGCCCCACCTTTTTTCTTTCTTTCCACGTTTCCTTGCAAGTTCCAGAAATTTTGTACACAAGTAGTTACATACCTTTTTTACAAGTTTTTATTTTTCCACGTAGTCTCCTTCCTTTTCTACGGCTTTCCTCCACCTCGAAACAAGGGTCTTTATTCCTTGCTGGTAAAAGTACGCTGGGTTCCGCTGGAGCCACCTCTTAACCTCCTCAACAACCTCATCGTCACTCTGAAACTTTCTTCCACGAATAGCATCCTTCATTGGCCCAAACAAATGGAAGTCTGAAGGTGCCAGATCCGGGCTGTATGGAGGGTGGGGTAACACAGTCAAGCGTATTTTTGTGATGGCCTCTCTTGTTTGCAAACTGTTGTGTGGTGTTGCGTTATCGTGCAAAAGAAGGACGTCTTCCAGTTTTGTCTTTGGTCGAACTCGCTTTATAGTCTCTGGAGTGTCTGTAGGGTAACAATATATACCTCCGAGTTGATTGTTTGTCCTTTCTTCATAATATCCACCAGAATCACCCCTTTCATGTCCCAGAAGATGGTGGCCATAATTTTTCCTGCAGAGGGAGCCATTTTGAACTTTTTCTTGCGAAGGGAGTCTGCGTGATGCCACTCCATGGATTGGCGTTTTGTTTCAGGTTCAAAGTGGTGTACCCGTCTCATCCTAAGTCACAATTCGTGAAAGGAAGTCATCCCCTTCTGTCTCGTATCGAACCAACGACTCGGAAGCAATTTCTTTTCTTTGGGTTTGTGATCTTCAGTCAGTTGGCGAGGAACAAACCGTGAACACACTTTTAAGTATCTCAGTTGCTGAATTATCGTATTCACACTTCCTTTACTAATTCCTAGTTCCAGTGATAGCTCCTTGTATGTGACGCACCGATTTAATCGAATGATGCTGTTAGCACGTTACACAGTGTTAGATGTCACAGCCGATGCCGGGCGACGGCTGCATGGCTCATCATCGAGGCTGGCTCTCCCTCTCTCCGATGATCTCGCACGTTTAGACCAGCGTTCAACTGTGCTTCGATCAACAACAGCATCTCCATAAACGTTTTGTAGACGTTTGTGAATATTTGCAACTGTTTCCTTCTCTGCGGTTAAGAACTCGATAACAGCTCTGTTTACGACGCACGTCACTGTCAGACGCCATTTTCGAAACTGCGTTAACCATCGGTTTAATACAAGAGCGTTTAAAAGCGGTTTTATACAAGGAGGGGGGTTTAAACTGGAAAAATCCGGTTATGTGAAGCGCAGAAAGTTCAAACTTACGGCCCAAGGACATTTCAGCCTCATGGCCTATTATTTAGCTAAGAAAAAGGGTGGGGCGAAATATATTGAGTGCCCTTAGTATAAGGGGATTTTAGGACCGAGCAGTGTTCCAGTTTGGGATTGATCAGTGTTTTCAGTAGAGGAATCATTATATTCCTATTCCTTCGTTTAAAGGTTCTCAGTATCTGCCTAGTTATTCTCTCTGCTCTGTTTACTGCTATCTTATTTTGTGTTTCAAATTTCGCTTCATCAGTCATCACAACCCCTAAATATTTTGCTTTTGAATTTCTCTGAATTTCCTGTCCATTTAGGCATATATATATATAATATATATATATATATTATATATATATATATATATATATATGTGTGTGTGTGTGTGTGTGATAATGATAAGTTTTATTGGCAGGATATAATCCCATAAAATAATTCAATATTCTTGAAGGTAATAAGCAATAAGATAAATCACACAATAATACATTTCAAAAAAACTAAAAATTATGACTAAAAGAGAGATAAAAATAAGACACGTACTGAAACAAATAATAATAAAAACTACCCACTGCCAATACTACCAAAATGATGCTAATGTTTATTGGCAGGAGACAGATTCTCGCACCTAAAAGAAGAGGTACAGTATCCACAAGGTAATCAATAGGCTTCGGATTTCTATGCACTAAAAATCTGCTAAATATGCTTGCAAATATGCACTGAAAATGTTGAAAATATGCACTTATTTATGCACTATAAATTTGAACGTTCCAGTCTAAATTAGGATTTTCAAATGATGAAGCACCAGATTTACAGTTTATTGAATATATGAAACAAAATTGTATTTACCAAACAAACAAACATGCATAATAAAACTAAAATAACAAATCCATTGCTCAATTTACAACAAAAATAGGACACATTTTAGAACTGCAATTAGGTTCTTGACTAGAAATAAATTGAATTACACTTTATAACTACAATATGCATGAAATTTTATTACTGTTATTATTTATTAATCATTTTTATTGTAAACTTTTACCAAATAGTCCTAAATATGCACTTTAACACAAAAATCGTGGAAATATGAATTTATTTTAAAAACCGTAAATTATGCACTATGCATGCAAATATGCAATATGCAAAAATTCGAAGCCTAGTGATGAACGATACAACTAATAAAACAATAAATTTAAAAAACAAAAACAAAAACCACTCCGGTAATAAAGAAATGACAATAATACACGTAAGGAGATGAGAAATAATAAAGAATAGAAATAACGGTTTCATAAAAATATAAAGTACATGCAATGGGATGGCTAATGCAGGTATTAAGTGAAGCTATAGACACATACTTTCATACCAAAAGGTCCACAGTCTAGAAGCCATAAAGCAGGACAATCGGACAGTTGGACTGCCTGAGTTTTTAATTCTTCACATTAGACCATTCGACACGTCTTGTTACCTCAGGGAGGCTCGGAACGTTGCGGTTAGCGAACATTTGAAAGGCTGAGCGTCTTATAGGTAACTTATGCAGCAGTCTATAGGATCTGTTGTAAAGCAAATTGAGGGTTCTATTGGAGTCTTTTTTATAATTAACCTAGGGTTGCTGCTTATAAATATTAGTGTAGAAAGTACGGAAACGAGTGTCTTTAGCTACGCTTGTACAGAATTTTAAATTCCTTACAATCATGTTTACCTTAGCACAGTAACTTCGATATTGTTTCCTTATGTCGGAGTCGTCACTCAAGGAGCTGATGATAGTTTGACCCAGATACTTAAATTATTGTACCTGTTCTATTGTTTCGTCTCTCAATTTGAAAATAATTTAGCTGTTTGGTTTGGGCATTTGGGATGGAATTGCATAACCTTAGTTTTAGTAATATTAAAATTAATGCCATGATTCTGCGAATATGAGTCACAAATTTTTATAAAACGATCCAGAACTTTCACCGAAGGGTTTATTAACACCATATCACCGGCTTAGACCAAGTTATTTATCCTGATATCATCTATACAGCATCCCACTCTTGCCTTATGAAGAGAAGCAATTGATCCCTCAATATATATATTAAACAGCAGAGGAAAAATGTAAGGAACTTTGTCTAACTCCGTATGAGGAACCAAAAAACTTAGACAATACATTTCCCCATCTAACAATAAAAGTTTTGTGTGTGCCAAAATTTCAATAAATTTAAAACATATGGTGGAACATTCCTGTCTTCTAATATTTTAATATACAGGGTGTTTGAAAACTTTCTGTACAAATTGTAATGGGGGATAGGCAACACCAAGACAAACCCTTTTCGTCTATAAGTGTATGTCCGCTGACGTCACCATTCGGCGCGAGAGGGCGCCGCTGCAATTGGCTAAAAGGTGAAGTGGGCTAGACTCGCGCTTGCCGCGGGCATTCTTAAATCGGACGTAGTACGCGTAACGTGGAGCGCTTCACGACTGCTGAGCTGGCTGACATGCATATGGTGTATGGGGCTGCCAATGGAAACGGAAGAGCTGCTGTGAGGTTGTACCGACAGCGCTTCCCAAACAGACGTGTGTCAAACCATCAAACGTTTGCGCATTTGCATCGGCGACTGCGAGAAACTGGAACATTCCATGCAAACATGCATGACACTGGTCGGGAGAGAAACGTGCGCACTCCTGACATGGAAGAAGAAATCCTACGGCGATTTGAGGACAATCCAAGCGCAAGCACGCGAGGTGTTGTACGTATCCTCGGTGTGAACCACGACCTGGTCTGGAGAGTGTTGCACGAGCAGCAGTTACATCCGTTTCATCGTCAGAGAGTCCAGGCATTACAACCTCGGGATTACCCTCTTCGTGTGGAATTCGCACGCTGGTTTCTGCAGCAGACAGCGGTGCAGCCTAATTTCCGGCTTATGTGCTGTTCTCAGATGAGGCCTGTTTCACACGTGAGGGTGTGTTTAACATGCACAATTCTCACGTGTGGGCGCACGCAAATCCACGTGCTACACGGGTGCATGCTCATCAAGAACGGTTCGCCGTCAATGTTTGGGCGGGTATCGTCCATGGCAAGTTGATTGGGCCGTACCTGCTGCCTGCCCGACTCGACGGGCGGGCTTATCGGATATTTCTTGAAGAAACGTTGCCGGAACTGCTGGAAGATGTTCCCGTGGCTATTCGTAGACGAATGTGGTTTCAACACGACGGGGCCCCAGCACACTCCAGCAACGATGTGCGGGATTATCTGAACGCCACTTTTGGGGACCGATGGATAGGCCGGGGTGGGCCCGTAGCCTGGTCACCGAGATCGCCCGATTTAACATGCCTCGATTTCTTCCTGTGGGAACACATGAAGAACCTCGTGTACGAGACTCCCATTTACTCAGAAGAAGACCTCGTAGCAAGAATCGCTGTCGCCGATGCAAATGCGCAAACGTTTGGTGGTTTGGCACACGTCTGTTTGGGACGCGCTGTCGGTACAACCTCACAGCAGCTCTTCCGTTTCCATTGGCAGCCCCATACACCATATGCATGTCAGCCATCTCAGCAGTCGTGAAGCGCTCCATGTTACGCGTACTACGTCCGATTTAAGAATGCCCGCGGCAAGCGCGAGTCTAGCCCACTTCACCTTTTAGCCAATTGCAGCGGCGCCCTCTCGCGCCGAATGGTGACGTCAGCGGACATACACTTATAGACGAAAAGGGTTTGTCTTGGTGTTGCCTATCCCCCATTACAATTTGTACAGAAAGTTTTCAAACACCCTGTATATAATATAATAATATATATATATATATATATATATATATATATATATATACAGGGTGGGAGAAAAGTTTTTAAGGATTTTATACATACAACTATTTAGTTAATAACATTATACAGGTAAGTGTTCAGATGATGAAACAAATAAAAAAAAATGTCTAAGAATTTTATTTATACAAATATTTTGTTAAATTCTAAATTTATATTCAAAGAGTTCTTCATCCGCTATGATACATTTAATGCGTCTATTTCTGAGGGGTGCGTACCAGATAATTTCAAGTTAGCAAATGTAACACCTATCTTTAAGAAAGTCGATAAAGGTGCGGCGGGAAATTATAGGCCATCATTTTAACGTCTGTTGTAGGTAAGCTACTGAATCAATAATTAGGGATCGTATAGTCGAACATTTAGAATTGCATAACTTGGTTAGAAATACGCAGCACGGTTCTAGGCGAAACAAATCTTGCTTAACTAATCGTTCAGAATTTTTTCAAAGCGTGGTTGAAGTTTACGATAGTCATCGGGCGGTTGATGTAGTGTATTTAGATTTTCAA
The DNA here is from genome assembly GCA_023014485.1 of Bathynomus jamesi. Classification (NCBI taxonomy): domain Eukaryota; kingdom Metazoa; phylum Arthropoda; class Malacostraca; order Isopoda; family Cirolanidae; genus Bathynomus; species Bathynomus jamesi. The sequence goes on along the minus strand of JAJOZX010000327.1, from coordinate 424,378 downwards.
AAAGCGTTTGACACCGTACCGCAAAAAAGACCCGTTGAAAAAAACTAAGGCTCATGGAATCAGAGGTGTAGTAATAAATTGGATAGAAGAGTGGTTGTGAGGTAGGAAACAGAAGGTGGTCGTTGATGGAGCGGAGTCGTGTTGGGCTAATGTAGCGAGCTGCGTTCTTCAGGGTTCTGTATTGGGCCCCTTGTTTTTCTTATATATATTAACGATTTAGATGTCGGCCTAGTCAGTACGGTTTCAAAGTTTGCGGATGACACGAAGTTGGGTGGTAGGGCGATTAATGACGAAGATAGAGGTAAAATCCAGGAAGATCTGAATAAAATCGTTGATTGGTCAGTCACATGGCAAATGAGATTTAATGTCGATAAGTGCAAAATTTTACATATAGGTTCGCGTAACGGTAATTTTGCGTACAGTATGTCAGGGAAGGAGTTAGCAAGCGTAGAGCCGGAAAAAGATTTAGGAGTTATAGTCACTGGTGATTTAAAAGTAGCGAAACAAAGTACAGCAACGGTGAATAAAGCGAACAAAGTGCTAGGTTTTATAACTCGGAATTTTTAGTACAAATCGCGCGATATTGTTCCTCTTTATAAATCATTAGTTAGACCCCATTTGGAGTACGCGATCCAATTTTGGAATCCGCATATGCGAAAAGATATAGACAAAATTGAAAGAGTTCGAAGACGAGCAACTAAGATGATTCCGTCGCTTAGGTCGAAGTCGTACGAGGATAGGCTTAAGGAGTTAAAATTGACTACACTCGAGACTAGGAGGCTAAGGGGTGATCTAATCCAGGTTTTTAAAATTATGAATGGGTTCGATAACGTAGATAGAGATAGCTTTTTCGAAATATCTCAATATAGTAGGACTAGAAATAACGGGTGTAAGTTGACAAGTAGAAGGTTCGAGACAGCAGTTGCCAAAAACCTTTTTACGCATAGAATAGTAAATAGCTGGAATAATTTGCCGGTAGAAGTAATTAGTAGCACATCTATAAACATGTTTAAAAATCGATTAGCCGCATATGTTGATAGATTGGGTATAATTTAAGGTAGTAAAATTAAGGCCTTGTGGTTCGGAACCCATGTAAAATTGTAGGTCCTTTCTGCCACCACGGAGGACATGCACAATACACAATTACGAACACAGTTAGGTAGACCAGCCATGAGTGGATCCTAGGGTCTTTGTTGGTCTGAAACATTATAACATAACATTGTGGATTCTCTCTGTGAAACTCTTCATTGTTCTTCTGAACATATCGAGTGGGATCCTTTTCAGTTGTTCATCTATTCTGCGACCAAGGGCATTCACATTTGGATCGATGAAACCAGGAGTGTAGAGTTTGTCACGCAAATAAGCTCAAAGCCAGAAATCACATGGGGGTTTAAATCAGGTGATCTGGCTAGTCAATTGATGGGATCACGCCGTCCAAGCGGTATTTGTATCCAGAATCTCATGGACAGTTGCAGAGTAATGTGGCGGCGCTCCATCATGTTGATAAAGCCAATTCCTGCCAACGCCATTAGTGAACTGTGGCAAAACTTTGTCTCTCAATACCTGGCAGTAGTGTTTTGCATCCATCGTATCTCTCGGTATATCAAAGAAAACAAGTCCTCAATAACCAATGTAGGCCGAAATTGTTAGTGTAGCCGGAATGGATTTTTTTCCCAGTAGTGAACGTTGGGTTTGTTTCCTTTACTCGTTGAACGTAAACCGAAGACACATTCATCTGAAAATTTGATCTTTCGAAGGAAATCTAGATCAGTGTTGAACTTTCGTCTCACTGTTTCAGCAAACTGCAGCCATCTATCAGAATCATCGTCGTATATACGATCTGAGAGTAAATGGGTTTGTAATCGTGATACCCTTGTG